>SZWC01010709.1:62592-90275 GCA_023375785.1 Penium margaritaceum | reverse complement strand
GTTACTGTTACTGTTACTGTTACTGTTACTGTTACTGTTACTGTTACTGTTACTGTTACTGTTACTGTTACTGTTACTGTTACTGTTACTGTTACTGTTACTGTTACTGTTACTGTTACTGTTACTGTTACCGTTACCGTTACCGTTACCGTTACCGTTACCGTTACCGTTACCGTTACCGTTACCGTTACCGTTACCGTTACCGTTACCGTTACCGTTACTGTTACTGTTACTGTTACTGTTACTGTTACTGTTACTGTTACTATTACTGCTACTGCTGCTGCTACTGCTACTGCTGCTGCTGCTGCTTCTGCTTCTGATGTTGCTGCTGGCCATGCTGCGGCAAGGAGCAGCAGCAGAGCTGACGGCCGAACGCCGGGNTACCGTTACCGTTACCGTTACCGTTACCGTTACCGTTACCGTTACCGTTACCGTTACCGTTACCGTTACCGTTACCGTTACCGTTACCGTTACCGTTACCGTTACCGTTACCGTTACCGTTACCGTTACCGTTACTGTTACTGTTACTGTTACTGTTACTGTTACTATTACTGCTACTGCTGCTGCTACTGCTACTGCTGCTGCTGCTGCTTCTGCTTCTGATGTTGCTGCTGGCCATGCTGCGGCAAGGAGCAGCAGCAGAGCTGACGGCCGAACGCCGGGCGGTGGACGACATGACGATGGGGGGCCGACAGCGGAGTGAGGGGAGGCGGACGGCGGAACAACGGGAAATGGACGGCGTGGTGGGGGGAGGTGGACGGCGGAAGGGGGCTGCCGCACGTCCAGTGACGCGCAATCCAGATTGCGCGTCACTGGACGGCGTCAACCCTCGCAACTGCCAGTTCGCACTGCGAACTGGCAGTTCGCTTCGCGTCCACTGACGCGCTGGCCTGCCTGCGCGTCAATTGACGCGCAGGCAGGCCAGCGCGNACGCACGCACGCACGCACACACACACACACACACACACACACACACACACACACACACACACACACACACACACACACACACACACACACACACACACACACACACACACACACACACGTGCGCGCGCGCGCATTTCACATGTACGCACCAATGAGCATTCCAGCCACCCGTGCAAAGAATCCCGCAGCAGTGGTCAACAACGTGTTTCGCATTCCCCGCACCCACTTTCACTCTGCCCTCGTCTTGGGAACACACGACCAATGAATTTGCAAGGGAGGTGCAAGCCATTCAGGAAAAGTCAGAACCGTACCCACCGATGAGCACTTCTGCCACTCCCGCACAGAATCCAGCGACGGCACTGAACGACGCATCCCCCATCTGCACCAACGGGGTCAACACCCTCCACGTCTTCAGGGTACTGTCGGCCGTTGCTTTGCTCTGCCGTTGCTTTGTGTTTCCCCTTCAACTCACCACCACTGTTTGCTCTCCACTGTCGTGTCAGTCAGTTGTCATGTTGTGTGACAAGTTTGTCTCTTCGTCTTTGTCACACCGTATGTGTGAGTGTGTGTTTGAGTGTGAGTGTGTGCCACAAGGTGGTCGACTGATGTTGGCAGTGATGGTCGCTGACCTGTCCCCTGTTTTTCCGCAGTCACCTGTCCTTCAAACAGCCGCCTGTCCTTCAATCAGCCGCCTGTCCTTCAGCAAACCTGCATCTGTGGAGGATACAGACGTTGCTCTGCTTTGCTTTGTCTTCCCTCCGCACGGCAGATCCTTGATGCTCCACTTTCCCCCACAGACTTCCGCAGATCTCCAATGATCGACTTCCCCCACAGATCTCCACCAGTAAACTCTCCACCAGTCCGGCTGGTGCCAGCAACACGGGTACGGGGCCTTTGCTTCCGCGATCAGCCCTCTGCAGAGAAACGCTGACACCTACTCATCTGCTCATCTGCTCACCTGCCCACCTGTTCACCTACTCACATCTTCCTAGAATCCCGCGCTCAGTCAGCAGGAACAAAGTTCTTTCGCTTTGCTTGTAGCCCTCACAGCTTTCCACTGCTCTGCCTGACATTGGCACTTTGTCGGCGTTGGCACTGTTGTTGGCGTTGGCACTGTTGCTGGCATTGCTCTGCTTCCCTTCGTGGCATGGCAGTCGAGCTAAGCCAAACGGAGCCAGGCTTCCACGCTCAGCCCTCCAACTGCGATGACGTTCCACTCCCAGGAGACGCTGACACTCTATTCCTTCGGATATCCTTCGCTTCCGCAAAAAGCTCCCCGCTCGTTAGGGCGTCCTGACCTTGCTCGTGCACGATACGGCTTCCACCGGAACATCTCGCTGCTGCTGATGCTGCCGCAGGCTATCACTGCCCACTGCGATCGCTGCTTCAGCATAGCACCCTGCAGTGAGAGGCCGTCGCAGCGGAAGCAAGAGCGGAGGTGGGTGGTCCTTGAGCCTAATAGCTCCAATGTCATATAAAGCTCGAAGTGCGACTCTCATGTGCCTAGTCCCCATACAAATATTAACTATATCGCCAGGCAATAAAAGCTTCTTTGTTATGCCGAAAGAAGCGTAGATGGTGTGCAGGTAGAAGTTGCAAGGCAGAACACGGTTTAGAATTTGGAAAACTTGAGCAATTCCTCATTATTGATAAGTTTACTTCGATGAAAAGTGTCGAAATGATCTAACATATATATGTATACATATGTATATATATGTATGTGTATACATGTATATATATATATATGTATTTATATACGTATATATAATTATACATGCATGTATATATATGTATAAGTGTCGAGTTACAAGTAAGGAATAGTCGAGGTCGTTGGGTTGGTTGTTGAGAGACGTGTGCAGAGTCGTGTCCTGAATGGTCGGATTCGAGAAGATCCACTGAGAATTCGGGGGTCATCGAGAATTGACGGTGAAGATGCGAGGTGCATATTTATAAATCTGGATTCGTCTCGGTGCGTCGAGAAATCCACCGAAAGGTTGTGCTACTTCTGTCATAAGTTTGCGAGAGTGGTCCAACTTGTTCGAAGGTTCGGGAACATTCACTGGAGGCGGGGTAGTTGGCCGATTTGCCCTCAAACATCATAGTGAATATCGTGCGAAGATGCGTGGAAGCATCTTAGCCACACACCCGCTGACTAGGCGTCAGTGCCTCGTCAGACAGTGACGACAGTCACAAGTCATGCACACACCGGCAAGGGTCTGGCTAGGAGACACAACGCAAAGTGTCAGAATACTTCAATAGCATTTGCAGAGAGAAATGACAAATGACATGTCCATGGCATAAGTACCTGCCACGGCGCACGGGGGGTATCGCACGCGGCATTGAAGGTCTGTCCTAAAGCCGGCCCAAAACCACTGTTTTGGCCGTAACTCTGCGCACTCGTGTCAGAATGCTACGCCGTCTAAACCTAGACGTGCAGAGTCACAAACCAAATGCTACGACTGGTCACATGCATGCATCCCGCATCAAACGGTGGACACACAATGCAAAAACATGCAAATCATGCCCACGGCCAGTCCACCGATAAAGGCCCGCGTGCTGCAGAAAAACTGCAAGAGGTCCCGGGTAGCGTCCAGAGCTCTGGAGCGGTCGTCGGTCAGCTCCAAGCTGGTAGTCTGCCAACAGATGACTTATCGGTACCACCAGGGTCCGCATCAGGGATCTGCACCAGTATGGACACGGCCGAGTGGTCACAGTAAACTCTACAGGTCAACAGGAACGTCACAAATCACAACACTCCCCTATGATCCGATGGTACGCATTTCCATACACGTGCAGCACTAAGACGAGCACGACAACGAGTGCAACGACAGATGTGAAACGGACACAGACACCACCCCACACTCAACCACTTTCAGGCAAGGGGCGAAGTCCGACAGAATGAGTGGCCACCAGGAACTTTCCGCGTGATAGTGCCTTCGTCAAGAAGTGAGCACGCTGCATGTGAGTGCCAACCCAAATGACAGAGATCACGTGTCGCTACACCAGATCACGCACAAAGTGATGCTCAATTACACTGTGGTTTGTGCGAGCATGAAAGACACCAGAGTTCTCCGCAATGGCAAGAACACTCTGGTTGTCGCAACGAAGAACAATGGCGGGTACTGACTGACCCAGCTCAAGGAACAGATGTTGTAGCCATACCGCCTGAGCAGCCCCTGCACCTAGAGCGACATACTCTGCCTCCAATGAGCTCCGTGCAATGTAGCCCTGCTTCCCGCTGCGCCAGGACACAACGGGACCACCAAGCAGAAACACGGAACTGGTGCAACTGAGTCCATCTGGGCTTCAAGCCCAGTCGCTGTCAGTGTAGCCATGAAGGACCACCGAACACTGCCGGCAAAAGCAGATTCCGAGGTACGGTGTGGAGGCCACGTACCGCACCACTCGCATAGCCGCGTGAAGGGCTCTAGCGCGTGGAGCCTGTGAAAACTGGGCAAGGAGGTTGACGGTTAATGCGATGTCAGGACGTGTGGTAGTGGCCAGGTTTATCAGAGATCCGATGAGAAAGAGTTACAAGGTCACATCCACTGTCTCCACCAGCTGTGTGGGATCGTCCACCTTCAGGGCGTCCTGCCCGTCAGGTGTGAGAGGTATGGAGGTCGTGGGCACTACGCCGAGGAGGTCGCTGAAGCGCTCCCCCACAACCCGTGCGTATTGCGCCTGATGTAGTAGTAGAGTACGCCATCTGCGGTCTTGCACGATCTCCATGCCAAGGAACACCGCTGCAAGGTCCTTCGTCGTGTAGGCAGTCTGGACGACAGCGTTGGCCTCCTCCACGGCCTCCAATGAAGGAGACGTGATAAGAAGATCTTCAACATAGACCAGGATGGCGGTGAACCGCTCAGGCATCCGTTGGTTGAAGAGAGAGGGATCTGCCTTGCTCTGTATTTATTCCGCATGAGTGAGGGTGCCAGTGATCTCCTGGTTCTAACACGGAGGAGACTGCTTGAGGCCGTACAAGGACTTGTGCAAGCGCCAAACCTTGTCACCATCCTCAAAGCCAGGTGGTTGAGCCACGTAGTTCTCCTCATCCACAGAGCCATGGACGAACGCATTGTTCACATCCATCAGGTGTAGTTCCCAGTCATGCTGAGCCACTACACCGAACAGAGCTCGAGTTGAGGTCATGCGGCCGACAGGGGCGAAGGTGTGAGTGTAATCGATGTCCTCAATCTGAGAGTACCCCTTGACGACCAAGCGAGCCTTGTGGCGTTCCAGTGAGCCATTTGGCTTTACTTTCTTGCGAAAGATCCACTTGACCTGAAAAGCCTTCCTCCCAAGTGGAAGGTCGACTAGCTTGTAAACTCCGTGCTCTCGCATGGCAGGAAGCTCATCTTCGTAGGCAGCACGCCAAGTATCAGCATCCTGTGATGAGAGAGCTTCCCTTAGTGTGCCCGGGTCAGGCGCCAAAGACGGAGTGCTCTGCGTGGCAAGAGCGCACGCCTCGGTGCTACATCACAAGCGATGTGAAACTCGCGAGTGACAAGATCGTGCCCTACGGGACACGCTGGGTGTACCCCTATGTGCTCAGTGCGGACACTCAGGCCTAGGGCCTCTGTGCCGGGATCACCACTTGGAATACTGCGAGTGGAGCGCCCGCCTGGGCGTAGGACCAGACACTCGCTGAGCTTCGGAGTCCAACGTTCAAAGACGATTGCCAGGCTCACGGGAGTAACCTGGGCTTGAGGGGCGCACCTCAGGCTCAGGAACAGGCACAAGCACAGCTGGGGAGGGCTAAGGCAAGAGAGCTGGTAATGCCGTGCAAGGAGATGCGGTTGTGGGAGACACGTGACTCGAGGTGACAGTAGGAGCAGGTGAGGCAGGGCCATGCACAGGGGAGAGTGTCGGCGGACACAGGTACGGTCACAGGAGTATGCACAGGTGTAGGATCATGGGTATTTGAGGGATGCGAGGGAACGGGGTTAGAAGCCAGCGGTGCTGGAAAGGTCACTGGGCCGACAGCGATGATCGCTGGGTCATCAAGAGCCGGAGACCGCGAAGTGGAGGGAGCTCGAACGGACACATCAACCAGGCGAGGGGTGCTCGCAAGTGCAGACTCCCCCATCCGGCGAGAGACCACACACATAGGAATGTGTGTGACAGACAGCGACGTAATCGATGTCAGATCATGGTAGGTGAGGGAATCAAAGAAGAGCGTGTCACGAGACTCAACAATACGACGACGAGCAGGGTCCAAAAAACGCTAGGCCTTTGTCCGGGGGGAGATGCTGACGAAGGTACACAAGTAGCCCTGCGTTGAGACCTTGGACCCCTGTTGGTCCTTGGTGTACCACACAGAAGCCAAGGATCCCCAGACGCGAGCGAGGCATAGGTCAGCACGGTAACCAAACCAAAGCTCATACGGTGTGACGTGGTCCGGAAGGGGACCGTAGGGGAAGCAGTTCCAGACCCAAGTCATGTAGGCAAAGCCCTCAAAAGCAGAGGACTCCAGGAGACTGCACTCAAACCGCATAGCGCGAACCGCATCCTCCATGGTGCGGTTCCCACGCTCAGAAACATCGTTCTGTTGAGGAGTAGCAGGAGCGGAGACCTGGTGAAAAACACCGTGCTCAATGAAGAAGCTATCCATCTTGCCAAGAAACTCGCAACCACGATCCAAGTGGAAGGTGTGAACCGTGTGGCGGGACTGACGCTCAGCCATCACTAGCCAAAGGCAAACCACGAGAGCGGCTTCACTCTTCTGGCGCAGGCTGTAGACCCACCGCATCCAGGTGAAGTCATCAGTCAGGGTCAGGACGTATCAACCCCGATCGGACAAAGACTCGACAAGAAGAGGACCAAGGAGGTCCAAATGGACTAACTCAAGAGGGTGAAGGGCGCGAGAGCGGGAGTCAGGGTAAATGCAGCGATGCATCTTACCCTGGACACAAAAGAGGCAGTCGGTCTTGGGCAGCTTCTTGAAAGAAGCCACGTCAAAACCAAGAGCGGGCTATGTCCAAATGAGCTTTGACACAGTGTCGGAGCCCACATGACACAGACGACGATGAAGCAATCGCTGATGCTCAGGTGACAGGACACCAGTGACAAAAAAATGAGCTGAAGGGGAGGGACAGCAAGGAGCAAAAGTCCGCAAGACACGATACATGTCATCCACAACAGTGTCACGGAGAACAACGCTGCGATTGTCAATAGCAGTCACGGTCGCGGACTCAGCACTGTGCTCCACAGAGAGTCCCAGAAGTGCGCACGCACGTACAGAGAGCAAACACAGCTCAAGGTCAGGCACAAATAACATCTCAGAGAGATATAAGGGGCCATATGGACCATCAAAACACATGACCCCAACACCCTAGATTGGCAAGGACTGACCAGAGCCTGTGTGGACAGAACGAACACACGCAACAGGGCCGAGAACAACGAAAGCACTACGACCACATGTCATGTGATGAGTGGCAAATGAATCAATGATCCAAGTGCCGCCGGAATCACGACTGGAGGACGTCACTATACAACGGGCAATGGAACACTCGACCTCGAACGGACGATGGGCAGCAGGTGGGGTGGAACGACGAAGGGCACAAAGGTGAGACTCATGAATCCAATCTGTACATTTAGGCCCATCGTCATCACATGCCGACTATGCCCCACCACACGAATCATTTCGGGTCACCAGAACAGACGGACCGGCAGTCTGTGAACCACCCAGCTATGAAAACACACTCACACCTCCCTGAAATCAGAGTGCCAGAAGGTGGCGGAGCTCAGCGATGGTGCGGTCACGTGGGTCGGGGTTGCCGCTGGTCGCTGGTGAAGAAGCGAAAACTGCTGCAGTTGTGGTCACCGCGCGTCCGGAGGATGTGCTGCTCGATGTAAACCGGAGTGCATGCGCTGCCTGGAGCCCACGAGTAATCCATGCCAAGTCGAGCAGCTGTTGGCACTCGGTGCAACGATGGACGCCTCCACAGTTGTAGTAGTGAATGGAGCGTCCACCGCTACTGCCCGATGCTGGTTGCTGCTGCGGTTGCTATTGGCCCGAGCCGCGCTTTTGTTGCCCCTTCTTCCCCTGTGCTGCTATCGCGACACCCTGTGACTGAGTCGCTGTAATCGGGGTGGAAGGGGAGGAGGAGGATGAGGCAAAAGATAGAGAAGGAGTCTGTAAGTGGGGCGTCGATGGCGATGCAACGACTGCTGCAGCAAAGGAAGTCTCCTGATGAGCCACGGCTGCCTCACGGGCTGAAGTCACCTCGAGGAAAAGCTGTTGTGCCCAGGGAAGAAGCTATAGTGAGGCCAAGAAAGGCTCCAGCACGGCATCGCTGTCCCACGTGAAGATATCTGTGTGCTCAAGGCAAACCCCGAGCATGATCGTGCCGAGCGCCCACAGCTGTGTACCTCCTGAACTCCCAAGGCGCATGTAAATGTACATGGCGCGTCGCCAGTAGTTTGTTGCGAGCTCGGCAGGCCCCTGGCAAAGGGAGTGAAAGGCATGGATGTGTGCAGCGCGGGTCGCGTGTGTCTTTGCAGCAAGCAGGGATAGCGCTAGGTCCCAGCCCCTGCGTGGATCAGCGCCGGTGCCTGTCCCCGCCTCATCAAGGAACGGGCGGAAGTCAACGACGGTCTCGCGCCGCATGGCATAGAGGAGTCTGCGCATCACCCTACCCGCTGTCAGCACCTGTGCTCGGTCCGTAGTCTGATACAGACTGTGGTAGTAGGGCCACACGCCCTGTGAAGTGGCCCAGACCTGAAAGAGGATCTCCCAGCAGTCAAAGCCGTCCTCGCTTGCATACCAGGGGGGGCGGGGTCTTGAAGTCCTTGGGTTGCCGCTCCGTAGGGAGAGCAACCACAGGCTGGGAAGGATGAAAGATGGGAAAGACGCCGGGAAGAGGGAAGTCCCTGGGGTGGAGGTCAGGCGACGATCGAGGCTCCGAAGAGCGGGATGTGTGTGGGGGCCGAGAGCTCGTCTGAAGCTGGCGAATACGCTCCTGAAGTACACAAATCTCGCAATCAGGGGAGTCGCCCTCCATGCCAGGCATGTCTCAATCCTCGTTCCAAGGCTCATTCGTCTGGGTGCGTCAAGAAGTCCACCGAAAGGTCGTGCTACTTCTATCAAAAGTTTGCGAGAGTGGTCCAACTTGTTCAAAGGTTCGGGAACATTCACTGGAGGCGGGGCAGTTGGCCGATTTGCCCTCAACCATCGCAGTGAATATCGCGGTCTCGCAACCCGATGAGCTATTTGTGTAATTATAGAAATTCCCACTGGATAAGATTATGACTTGTGTACATTTGATACGTAACACTTCTCCCCCTTTAAGCTGCGACATCCCGACGCGTGTGCAGATAAGGCCCGGTGACGACATAGTAGCCGTTGATGAGGTGATCGACGTCTCGGAGGTTGTTGTGGGGTTCCCAGCTGTAACGCGCGGCTTTGTAGTCGTGCCACTTGATAAGATATTCTGTCGTTTTGCCTCATCGCCGGTGGCCAAGGATGTCCTCAATGACGTACTCCGTGTCTTTGTCTGCTTGAGCGGGAGGCAGAGGAGGAACATCTCTGCCGGGGAAGTTCTTTCCATGTCTTGGTAGTGCTTGAGTCTGCTCACATGAAATAGCGGATGAACTTGCTTAGTGTCGAGGAGTTTGTGTCGTGCAACCACAGGGGTTTGCATGCGCTTGATCTCAAACGGTCCGAACCATTGGGGTTTGAGCTTGAAATTGTCTGCTCCACGGAGTTTGATGTTTGCCGAGTTGAGAAGGACTTTGTCGCCAGTGGTGAAGATGTCGTCGGTGCAATGGCGGTCAGCTGCGCGTTTCATCGTTGCTTATGTCTTTGCAAGGGTCTACCGTGTTACCTCCCAAATGGTGGTGAAGTCTCAGCACTGGACGTCGACTACGAGAATGTTACTACCACTTTGTAGGTTGGCTGGTGTGGCGGGGAGTTTTTCCATACACCATTCCAAAGGAAGTCTTACCTGTTGTGGGGAAAACTACCTAGTTATATGCGATTTCAGCAGTTGGGAGTTTGTTTGCCCAATCCTGGCCGTGAGGTTCACATGGTGTTCGGAGAAGTTGTTCCAACGTCTGATTGGTCCACTCGGTTTGACCGTCAGTTTGAGGATGAAACACCGTCAAAAGTTGAATTCTGCTACCAAAGCGAGTCATCAGTTCACACCAAGAACGGCTAGTGAATCGACCTTCTCTATTGCTCGTGATAGTTTTCGGTACGCCATGTATCCGCATGATGTTGTTCGAAAACAGCCCTGTTGTTGTCTCGGCGGTAACAGTGGTTGTTGTCGAAATGAAGTGGGACATTTTGGAACACATGTCAATGACCACGAGGATTGCATCATATCCCTCGGGTGTCACTAGTAATCGTGTAACGAAGTGCATGGAGATGTCAGTCTACGGTTCTGTCGGAATAGGGAGCGGTTGCAGAAGTCCGAGTGGCTGTGTGCGACGGTACATTTGTCGTTGACATGTGTCACAGGTTTTGCAGATGTTGGCAACGTCAGATTGCATCATGTCCCACCAATGGCTTTTCTCTAGCTTCTTCAGCATCTTTTTCTTTCCAAAGTGTCCACCTGGTCATGTGTCGTGGCAATCTTCAAGAAGCATACCGCAAAGTTCATCTTTTGGGGGAATGACCACCTAGCGTGTGAAGCGTCGTCGCCAATAGGATGCATCATACCAAAATTTTGTCTTGTCGTAGCCGTCATGCTGGTCGTAGCCTCATGCAAGAAGTCGCTCAAGGTACGGGTCTCACTCTACCAATAGCATTTCCACGTCAACCATTAAATCTGCTACACGGCTTAGTGTGTCTGCCGGATTTGTTTTGCCTGGCCTGTACTCAATGTCATAGTTGAACCCGGATTCAAGGAACTCCATCCATCATGTTTGACGCCAATTGAGATTTGGCTGCATCTTCGAATGTTTTAACTCATGGTGGTCGGTGCGCACGATGGATCAACTGCACTCCGGGTAACACCACCATGTCTTGAACGTGTGCACGACCGCCAGCATTTACTTCTAATGTATGGCATAGTTGAGTTCCGGTCCTTGCAGTTTTTGGGACATGTTGGCAATGGCTCAGTTTGACGTATCTATGGCTATGATGTTGTCGAATGTCGGATTAGCTAATCGTGGGGCCGACGCCGAGGTCAAAAGCGTTTCGCAAAGCGGTCAACACTTTTTGTTTGCTCTCTCCCGACAGCAAGAGGCATTGACACTCGGGCGTAGTCCCGTAAAAATTGCCTGCAGTAGTTGCAGAATCAAGGAAAGCTTGAATTTCTTGAACGTTGGTCACTGTCGGCCGATCAGTGACTACTGCCACCTTTTTGGATCCATGGTGATCTGCCGACCATTGATGATGTGACCCAAAAAGTCAATCCAACGACAACCGAAGTCACATTTTGAGAGCTTCTAAAAAAAAATCTCTATATAAATGCTTGAGGACTTTTCAAAGATGTCCACCATGCTCCTCTAGGGTGCGGCTATACCCAAAAACGTCATCGAGGTGCACAACGACAAAATCATTGAGGTATGGGCAAAAGATGTTATTCATTGCCGTCATGAATGCTGCACGGGCATTTGTGAGTCCGAACAGCATGACCGTGAAATCAAAATGCCCGTAGTGGGTTCAGAATGCCTTCTTCTGGATGTCAGCGTCTGCTACATGTATCTGGTGAAATCCGCTACGTAAGTTGATTATGCTGAAAAATCGAGCCCCTCACAATTTTTTGAAAAGCTCATAAGCTCGACAAAGAGGGTAGCGGTTTCTTATGGTAGCGTCGTTCAACGCCTGATGGTCCGCGCATGTCCGCATCTCACCAGTTTTCTTCTTTACAAACAATACTAGCGCAGCCTATGGTGATGTGGATGGGCGGATGAACCCCTGAAAGCGCATCTCGTTAAGCTGCTTTCTAACCTTGGTTAGCTCTTGATCGCTCATCTAATAGCCCCTCAGATTGTTGGTCCGATGCCCGGCTTGAGTTCGATGCGGTGGTCGATGTCTCGTTGAGGAGGTAAGGTTCTCAGGAGTTCATCTAGGAAGACGTTTACAAACTCCTAGATAATTGATGTGAATTCTTTGGCTACCATCGCAAACTTTGTTGATGCATATGATGCTGATGAGGCCGATGATGATTCAGCTGCAGCTACTTTTGCTTCTTCCATTGGCTCGAGATGTATGAGCCACGCACAAGCTCTTCGTTGTATGTAGCTGCTTGGCCACATTGTGCAAAACTGGCTGCACATGTTGTTGCTTCTCGTCTACTGCAGCTTCCTCTACTGCTTTCACCTCTGTTCCTTCCACTACCCTACTGCGTTTGTATCTTGACGACTGAGATGAGCCATGTTTATTCAACGAAGAAAAAATGACTTTCTAATTAATTGGGTACAACCCAAAACTCAACGTGAATACAAGCCGGTAACCTTAACTTTGACGAAGATGCAGGATCATTTTGCAGATTTCAACGAAGTCCGGTATGACAAACAACTTGATGGTGTGAACTTTTGCATTTGGGCACTCAAGCAATTGAGCGTTCGAGTGTTTGACTCGCCGTCGACACCCTCAACTCGATGTTCAACAGTGAGAGTTGAAGGTAACTCACCAAAAAGAAAAAAGACAAGTAGTTAAGCCTTGAAACATTAAAAACGGAACGTAACACAGTAATGAAGAGGTGACCCACACCTTTTGAATTCAATGAATTTGTCCTCAAAATAATTTGTTGAAACTAATTTTTCAACTCAAAAACCATTTTCAACGAATTTCAACCACTTTCAAAACAATTAAAATCGAAATCAAAGAGCAATAGGGTATCAACTTCCATCTTGCATGTGAAGGTTGTCGTTTGGCACCATCGATTTCCACGTAGACATTGCTGCTGTTCTAGTCAACCTGCGAATTGTGCCGGTACAAAAAATCTCATTTGAGGATGATTTTGTGATCTCTCATTGAACAAGACCTCCAGGCCATTACATATCCTAGATCTCCCACTTGTACTCAGAGTGGTACTCGGAGTCTCCGTATGTGTAATCTCTCGTTGACAGTTTTTCCTTGAAACACCCTTGGTTCGGTCTGCAAACCAAGTTTGCGAACCATGTCCTTGCTCACAAAGCTGTGTGAAGCTCCTCCATCCAATAGTGCTAGTACCATTCTACGACTTTTGCATCCTCGAGGCTAAGGTTTTAGCAACATCGCCGGTTGGTCATCCTCGTATCCCTCGTCAAACTTTGCGATCTCAAAAATCCTCTGCAGCAATGTAGGTTGTTCCGATGGGTGATCGTTCGCCGCTGATTGCTCTGTGGGGCCAAGTATAGCGCCTTTCACTCCTGACCTGTGCCATTTCCCAACTCATTTTTGTACCACTTCCCCCCTTTTTGCCCCGCTGCTTGCTCCGGCACCTGTGAGCGATGTGCCCAACCTTTTTGAAGTTGGAGCAAGTTCGCGTTTCCCTCTAGTCAACTACGTCCACTTCCATTGGAGTCAAGGAGTCCGTCAAATGGGTTTTTCCATTTCCACGATAACTATGGTTGGGAGGTCGCGAGTCATAGGATTCCTGGATCCAAGCATTGTAGTCAGCGATTTCAATCCTTTTTGCTGTTGCGATCATGCACGGCAAGTTGTTTTGTATTCCAAAAATGGCAATTGCTCTCCAGACATCTTGCTTGAGGCCATTGATGTACTGAAAACAAACTTTGTCAGGGGAAATTTCTGCTCCGATGATATTCTCACGGGATATCCACATACTCTACCATGCTGGACTGTTGACGGAGATGCAGGAGCTTGTACCATGCGTCACTCTTTTTGTTCAGTCATCCAAAGCTTGCGTGCAACAACTCATTCCAATCGGTTGGTGGTGTTAGCATGTCTTACCTTTGTGGGTTGATCTTCTCCAAAGCTAGAACGCCTACAATCGTCAATATGAAACTGGCACCGTTGGTCGTTGATGAAGCTCGGCTATTTTCCTGCTCCCGTCGGATGGTCTTTAGATTGGACCACCAACTTAGTGCCGTGCCACGCAAAAGTGCGGCCGAGAGGTCAATTTTCTTTTGATCATCATTGATCCCAACAATGGTGAAGTACACCTCCAAACTCGTCAGCGACATCCAAACCATTGGTCCTTTTAAGTTTGCAGGATCAAGCGATTTTGGTGGAGCCGGACGAGTTTTGGGTTCGCTCGAGATTTGGGAATTTCTCTCGACGAGGACCACTTCACGTGCGCTTGCATTGCAAAGATCCTCCATTGCAACGTTGAGTTTTTGGAGCACATGGTTGTTGATCCTTCAAGCGTGGAGATCCGGTTTGCCAGTTCCTCGTTGATCTGCGCCGGTTGTCCAGTACCACCTGTCATCCTTGCTGTCGTCGAGGAGGCTGTTGGTATGGGTGGCTGGTTTGTCACCACGGGATCCGCGACCAGGTTGGTCGACAAAGCCGTAGGGGTTGTTCCAACTGCTGCATAGCCTGCCATGACAGCATTTGTTGTCACTTCAGGGTTCGTGTGCATCAGCACATTTTGCTCCTCCATGGCTGTAGTTGTCACCGAAGACCCATTGCTGGTCGTTGGTTGCGATTGTTTGCCTTACGTCCTAGTCGCGTAGTCAGCAAAGTCTTGGCGTACGAGATGCGATGATAGCTTGTGTGAGGTAGTCCTCCGGATGGGTAAAGTAGTTAAATGCCTCTCCAGCATTGTTGTGCTCTGATACGAAGTGTTATGCCGAACAGATTGTAGATGGTGAACAGGTAGAAGTTATAAGGTAGAACACGATCTAGAATTAGGGACACTTGAGCAATTTTGTAATAAGCGGTAAGTGTACTTTGATGACAAGTGTCAAAATGATAAAAAAAATGCATACAAGTATCAATTTACAAATGAGGCATAGTCGGGGTCTTTGGGTTGGTTGTCGAGCAACACATGCGGAGTTGCGTCATGAATGGTTGGATTTGAGGTGGTCCACCTAGAATTCGGTGGTCTTCAAGAAACGATGGTGAAGATGCGAAATGCATTTCTATAAACCTGGATTCTACTCTGTGCAACGAGAAGTTGACCAAAAGGTTGTTATGCTTTTTCTGTAGGTTCTCGAGAGTGGTCGAAGTTGTCGAAAGGTTCGGGAAGATTCACTAGAGGGGGGGGCAGCTGGCCAGTTGGCCCTCGACCGTTGGAGTGAATATCACGACCTCGCAACGCGATGGGCTGTTCGTGAACTAACATATATGCCCACTTAGTAAGATCAGGAACTCGTGTACGTCTGGTACATAGCATTGTGGGCCCCCAACTCTTACCCCACTTGGAACATAGATGGTGAACAGGTATAGTAGGTTACGAACGAGGGACCCCAAAAAGAAGTGAACAGGTACAGTTTGCATAACAAATAGTATCTTAGGTAATCAGGACCAAGTCTACTTCCATGATGAGTGTCCAAGCTATTCAGTGCATACATACATGTGCCAATACAAGATGGGAAAAAATCAATCGCATCCACATTTCATAACTAAATCAACCATCCACAAACTACTGCGTGAAAACCATCCCATCCCCCCAACTGCCGCTGCTACCACCGAGCGAGTATCAAAGGATAAAAACTCCAATGTCGATGTAGCATCCCATGTGGTCTCGATGTGCTCGCGTCATGATTTTGGGCGTGAACTATCTCAAACCCCTTGATATAGGGGCATGTGATACTGTTTGTGGAGCATTTTTTGGGGGGTGAAAATCTCCCTCTACGTTGGATGGGAACCTGTCCGGCCATCTTCTATGGGACCCGGCTTGGTACCAATGTACATGAGTCCCTCAATTCCGTGCATGGGAGTTTTTGTCATGACATTCATGGTTCACTATGTGTAAAACCCCCGTATTTCTATGAAGACTAGACGAGGGCATTTTGACCACCTAGCCAAGTCCTTGACATTCCGTTCCACAAGGTTTTGACAACATTGTACACTTTCCTTAAGTGTATGCATAATTGTCAGGAACAATATTGATGTTTTGATTTTACTCATTCGACTTCTTGGTGATGTTTGAATGTCGTAAAGATGTGCCTCACTGTTCTTGAAACCAGAAATCTCTCAAAGGAGCTTCTTGGAACAACCTCTCATGACGTGAGGTCACATGCATTGCTCAACTAGAGAGCCTAAGACCCCAATCATCCCTCATTCTTGTTCCTACTCTTATACGTATGCATTCAACAGTTTGACACTTACCATCGGAGTTTACTTAAATGCTAACCACAAAAATCCTTTTCCTCAATTCCTCAAATTGTCAAATCCGCTCCACACCTTCACCCTCAGCGTAATACTTAGTTTTAAAGCACAACGGCACTAGATGGGGTGACCACAACTTGACTCAAAGGCAGCAACTTTGGACGAGTCTTTAGTGCATCTTTGCCATCCAAACGATCACACACCTCATCGCAATGATGGTGAACAGAGCAAGCACACTTAGTGACAAAGAATAGTCATCACAAAGACTTCAATGATGTAGGATCAGGAGCACGTAGTCTATGACGGCCTCCAACTGAAATAGGAAGTAGTGGCAGAATTTGACGACTCCAAAAATCAATTCAATGAAGACTCCTGGGGCTCAACAGACCCTTCACTTCCATCATTGCCATGTGGGACGACACCTGGCATGATAGGAAGCACTAGCCAAGAAGCTCACATCAATAAAAAAAACTCCACCAAGATATGTGGGGTCGCCAGAGCCTCAAAAACCAACTAGTCCAACGGTTCACCGCGGCTATGGAAAAGCTTCAAACTATGCACCTGTGGGAAGCAATGCTCACTGAGATGAATAACCAACTCTCGAGTGAACCCCAAATTGAGCCTCACTTTTGGAGCCATTGGACTTTGAAAATGCCAAAGGATCGACAGTTTGGATATGGCGAGAGATTTTGGAGGTGTAATAAGCCGTTTCTGGGGTAAACAACGACAAGAAGCACGACCTTGCTTTTGGTTGGCACGGTATTGAATTGGCATTACAGTATAAAAAGCATCCAGAAGTAGCAAGAGACCGGTAGATCTGGATCAAAAACTCACGTTGCCGTTCTCAAATCATTGACCGCAAATGTCTTGCCTCTTGAGAAGGTCAGTCCGAGGTGGCATGATTTTTTCACTCGACCAGAAATTTGTATTGACCTCGGACGTGCCACCCTAGCTCCTATCAATTATTGAGCAAAACATTTGATGCATTGTACAAGCTTCAATGCTTGTGTCAGCAAACAAGCATGGTAGAGAGCATGTGGCATTTCCACAAGATCATCACCTGCACAAACATTGCCCCACACGAAGCCTATCTCCACGATAACAACGGCCTCAATCGCAACATCTGATGAGCCCTTGCAATGTTTGGCATTCAAGATGACCCTTTTCAAATGATCGCAACACCTGGTTGCATCAATAACGCTTATTACAATGCTCGGATCTAGGAATGCAACGACTGTGATCCCAAAGTGGTGGAAAGTTGTAGTCCTTTAGAACTTCATCTATGAGAGATGGACACTATTGGTGACTCAAAGAGGCCTAAAAGGGAGAAGGTTGTAGAGAAGCAATGATGAGTTGGGAAAGGACAGAGGAGAAGAGTAGACAATGAACCTCCAGCCTAGTCAAGAAAGCACGAGTTGACAAAATTTCCCTCTGAATGGCTCTCGATGTTGTAGACGAAGGTTCCTTAGATTGTAAAGATTCACAAGGGATACGAACACGACCAGCGAACGATACTGTTATGGGTGAACCCGAGCGGATGCAAAGGTCACGTTAGGTGATAGAATTACTATATAAAGAGGCTTTTCATAGTTTTTTTAAGCAAGGAGATGGTTTAGAAACAAGATTTGAAAACCACAGGTGGGGCTCATTTGAGAAAATTGTCCATGGATGACTACAAATGTTTCGGCTTATGAACCACTCCCCCTACAAAATGGATCATTAAAAGATGTACTAGTGTAGAAAAGTTGTCTAATAAGTGGCCAACAAATCATTTTTTATGGAGATTTCTTACAACGGCATAGTCCACAAGTGGAATGAAGCAACAATATGTGTACACCGGCATTTATGGAAGAAGACAACACTTTCCTCCGATCGGGTGACTCATGATACAGTTTCAAAACCATCAAAATAAATCTTCAAGTGAAACCATGAAAGATCTGAAGGATCGTATGGTTAAATTGTTTCTCATAATCATAATTGAAGATCCTTATGGTATTTTTTACCAGGGTGGAACTTTGCCATCCACTCTATCCTTTTTCTTTCCCTTAACCCTCATTTTTTCAATGACTCCCCCCTTTTTGGGCCTAGTGGTGCCACTTTGAGTGGATGTGCAAAACTTCACCTGACTTCCTTAAAGCCAAGCAACGTTAATTACATGGATCGATGACATTGATCGTCATAAAGTTGGAGATCTCTATAGACTAGGATTTTCCTCTACCATAATAAGAATCATGGCATTAGGACAACAAACCATTGGATTGTAGTAAGTGCTGCTGATTTGCTCAGCTATTGTGATCACGTGCAAGAACATTGTCGTGCATGCTGAACACTGTAATTCTTTTTCAGATTTCAGGTTTTTCGAGCCGTGAGGTTGATTTTCCCCTTTGCTTTATTGACCCCAGTAATGGTGTATTATGTCACAAGGAATCCACATGATGCAGTTCCAATGTTTTTCTGATTGTCTCATGGCGGTTCACTTCTTTTGTTTTGCGTGAATCTAAAAACAGGGCGTGAGCTTTCTGGTTGCCTCACGCTATGTGAGCAGGCAATTAGGGACAGTCACTTTTGCTAAGGGAATAACGCAATTTTGGATTAGTTTTTTTAACGTAAACACTATCACAACATTTATAGGGGAAGTAATGCGCTTTCCAATGCACCAAACCGTGCGCAATTTGGCCAAGCGTAGCTCAAGTTACTCTTGTCGAAGCGCAAGTCCCACCCACCACTGAAGCTTGACGCTGCCACTCGCCGTGGCGCCTTTCTTCACGTACGAAGTGCCTCTTGTGAGGCCCAGATCCCATTTCACGTGGTGTGGGGTTCCCCTGCATTGTTTCCATGCTCCTTCCCTAACTTTGGGTCGAGTTTGGTGATGGGATGTGACGAGGTTTGAAACCTGTCCGCGGACCTGCAGCCAGAACTTTGAGGAAGTCCCCAAGTAACAAAACGTACTACTGAGTTTTGGACGCTGAGCCAGGATATTGACTAAGTCCCTCAGTAACAAAGTGCAATGCAGGATCCGGTGGATTATCCACCGGACACCTCGGTAGACCTTCCGAAGCAAAATCTCCACATGGTACTTTTGTTACTCGGTCGATTACGGTGAAAATGCCGATTACCCCTTGTTTTGTCACACTTGACCCTCGTATACCCCTCGGTTGGAACAATAAGCCCCATCCGTCCCTCCATCAGAACGATAAGCCCCATTCGCCCCTCTGCCAGAGCGATAAGCCCCATCCGCCCCTCCGCCGGAGCGATAAGCCTGATTCACCCCTCCGACAGCACGATAAGCCTCGTTCGCCCCTACCTATTAACAATAAGCCCCATGTACCTCTCGATCAGCTTTTGATGTCAAACCATGGAAAATGATGGAAAAGAAGCCTAATGTAACCATTCTTTGTGATGTGACGTAACACTACGAGCAGAACAGAACCTCACCCTACACACCTGCTGACGAGTATAAATGATTCGGTCTGCGCAAAGGCTCGGCATGGTACCATAGACACCTACGCCTCCCTGCTTTGGTGTGCGTTTGGCCGCACATGACTACTGATGCTTTTGGAAACCACAACCCGGTGGGGGACATAGTGGAGTCGTTTGCGCGAACAAACCCGTGCGTGTGTTCTACATGTATTACGGTTAAGATCGCATTCGGCTTCCTCCTCCCTCCCTTACTGAGGAGTACATTGAGCAAACCCTATTTCAACATGTCCCATGTTCAAGAAACGAATCCTCTGCCACCATCGCAACGCTGGGCTAGCAGTCCACAACCGGTGCACAGTCCTTGGGGAACCGTGAAATTTCCCCTCCATCCCATGGATCACGGAACTGCAGTGACCGAGTGGGCAAACATAAAGCGCGCATGGGACATTATCAACCCAAATACACCCGCTGACCCATACACCATGTGTTGGCAGTTGAGCATGCGGGCACCCCATGCCCGGCTGTTGTACTGTCCACCCGATTGGGCACCATGGATGTCGGTGTAGCCAATTCCATGTTCGCGCTTGTGACCATCGCTTTCGTTTAGCTATGTCCGTGGTTTTTTTCACGACTATTTGCAGGGAACTTTAGACTGAAGTTCAAGCACCTAAAATGAAGAATATACCACCCTCATTGTGATTGATTCTCTGCATTCAGGCAACAGAATGTCCTCTCATCTTGGGTCTTTGTGGACAACGTAATGACAAATACAGCAGCCTTAAGAGGACAAATCATGGGAAAATATGCATCCTTTAGCCGGGCATTTCGGGCTCAAGTACTCTCATGTGACGTTAAAAAAATCTGCCTCATGCTCATTTTACACCCCTTAATGATAACCGAATGTCCACTTATACAGCACAAATGTGGAGAATGTGATGACATTTGTAGCTGCCAGAATAGGAAACCTATTGTACTAAAGACATCAATTCTATGTGTATGTCAAAGTTATCTTTGTACATGGCTATGGGTTGGTGTACAAGCTTTAACGGATAAGCCTATGTGCTGTTGTTTCAAGTGTGATGTGAATATTGTCCTAAACATCCTATGAATAGAAGGAATAGTCAAGTGGGTAGTAATGTGTTATTGTACAGCATTGGCAACTATAATGATCCTTTACTTGGCAGTACTTGTTTAACCTCATACCACAACAAAGGCGCTATTTTGCAAATGGAAATTGGGTATAGGAAATTGCATGAGGCAAATTTCAATGACTAAACAATACACACAGTGAAGGTGGGATACGTGATCTCATTGAAAAGTTCACGACTCAAGCCTCGGAGAAAGTGAACAATGTCACAGACAGGACACAGCGGCTCCCATGCGTGATAGTGTTGAGCATCTTAAAATACCTCTATCTTGCTTTCTGAATGTTGGCTGCCATGTTTTCTGCTTGAAGCATGCTGGCTTCTGGACCCCCTCCCCATGTGCACTGAACTATTGTGCCTCAGCTTAACCCTAACCTTCTGCCTAACCCGAAACCCCCCTGTCCTGGTGATATGCAAACCGCCTGAGTGCATGGTTTGTTCAATCTCCACTGTCCAGCACACTTCATCCTACACATGAACAAAACCATGTATTAGACAGGAAAATCATAGGTGGTGGTTCACATGACATTAGATAAGGGAATGCACGAAGAAAAAGCAAACACACACTCACCTCACTCTGCCTCCTCTGCCTCTTCCTCGTATGTCTTCTGCCACTCTCTCTCCTCCTCATCCAACTGCGGTGTGTGCTCATCCTGCGTCACCGTCTCACTATCATCACCAAGAGGAGGGGAGTATGCACCAGAGTCATCACTTTCACCACCATCATCCTCATCATTGTCGTCATCCCGAGGTGGAGCCTCCAGATCAGCAGCCTTCCAGGAACGTGCCTCCAAGGTTGCTGCAGCCTCTAGGCCTCCATCAAACCCCCTTACTACAGCCTGAGCAGGGCTTGGAGCTGGCAGGCTTTTGCAACGTGACTTGGTATGTCCCTTTTGCCCACACTTTGGGCAAATGAAGTTTTTTTTGCGCAAATTCTCTCGGTCCTTCTGTGCAATGCGAGGGCGGCCCTTCCCACGCCTAGGTCCGGGTCTGTAGCCACAGGGGTTCCACGGGCCGAATGTTTTTCACTACTGGAGACGGGAGGGGGTTGTTCTATTCCCGACGGAGCGCCATGCGGGTGATTCCAGAGTCGGCTAGGTTCTTTATGTTGATGCACTTCATGAGAAAAAATGTGCATGCATGCTGACATGACAGTCCAAATTCCTTCCATCGACCACAGTTGCACGTCTTCTCCAAGATGTCAACCTACCGTGGATGGTTAGTGGGGCCCTCCACTGTTGCCGTGTTGGGGCCCTTCTTCGTCACAGTGTACTTTCGTGCCACTACGAGATAGTGGAGTAGTCCGTCTGCTTGGGCAGGGGCCAAGGGAGTCTGCACACCTTCAGCCTGGGGACGGTGAGTACAAAACATGCGCTGCACAAAAGGGTAGATGCTGACAAAATAGTTGTATGGATACAGCTTGCAGTGAGCTGCAATACGCGCGTTCTAGCTCTCAATTGTGTTGGACATGGTGTGACCCCCTTTTCCCAGAGGGCAATGGAGGCGTGTCCACTTCTCCAGAGGTACCCCCCCCCCCCACCACATTCCCATCCTCCCCTTGCCTTCCAAAGAAGTATGCATAGGCAGAGGCACTCACTTGTCGCAGGTGGGTGGTTGTCTTCTCCCATGACTCGACATTCAGCTTGTGCGCACACTTCCATGCCCAGTGTGCAACCTTTTTCCCGTGTGAAGTGCGGACGTTCTCGCACAAGTTCCATACGCAGTACGTGTGGGTAGCACTAGTGAGGTACTTTGCAGCATCTCTCCAAGCCTTTCTCTCTGTCTGTGATGATGCATGTGCCGGACAGTGCAACAGTAGGATACGCGAGCGCTAACTGTGCTCAAGAAAAGGACCAGCCCTACTCATGCTCAGTCGGCACCAGTGCCCACACCATGGGAACAGCGTGGTCGTTGGCGTAGAAAAACCTGGGCAAGCAGGAGAACTTGCTTGTGCCTGATTTTGAGAAATGTGGCATCCATCTTCACTATCCGGCGACTGTGTTGGAAGCCGATCCTGGCATCACCTGGAGCGACAAAGGCCCACAGGAACGCACCATTCTTGTCCTTGTGTGTGACCGCGTGTGCACCTGGGTCGACTCGTCTCAACTGCACGCAGCGCATGGACATACGCATGTGAATGTATGTCAAATGTGTAGCACAACCAAACTACAGCGGCTAAGAGCTACAATTGTGTACAAACCTTGTCGACGTAGGACAGAAAGAGACTCCACATGTCTGTCTTCTTGCCCATGAGATTTTCCTCAGCCCGTGTCTTTACGCGGTAGAGCGTGTTGTTGGAAATGTTGACGCCGGTCCTTTCGTGGAGTACCTGCCGCAATATCGATGTTGAAGCCGTGGGGTCGCACTACAGGGCCTCTGATGTTTTGTGGGCCACCCACCCCTTCTGACGCGCGGGATTACCGCGGCCAATTGCAGGGACACACTTGTGTTCGTCGGCGTAGTGGGACACACTGACGTGGCCGAACTTACTTGTAACACGAGCCCGGATGAGCCACGTACAACCCTTCTTCTTTGCCTCGGAGCACGTGACGTGGAATCTAGTAGGCTCACTATGCACCCACTTCAGACCAAAGCGGTTGTCAACCGCATCGTCTTCCATGAACGCCCGAGCGGTGTCCATTTTGTCGAAGAACATGCCCTCCTCCAGGTCCTTGGACATCCCCTTATGCTTCTTTGGCTTGTGACATGGTTCATCGTCTGAATCACCTGTCCATAGCAATTCAGCAAAACGTGAAAGGAAAAAAATCAGGTTAACTAATGTGTACTTGCAACAATAGGATTACGCATCTGTCATACCATCGATACGGTCTGCTTCTTCCTAAGGAAAGCAGACACAGGAAACATCATGGACACAGAGTGAGCATTACCGAGGTGGCCATGTGGAACAGACAGGACGTGACGGCGCCCCATGCTAAACCTAACGTGTCCGGCTCCCCGGACATCAAGAGACCCGGGAGCACAGGGTGGTTCATCTGGGAGTTGGTTCTGTGGGAGGCCGTTAGCCTCGTCCAACTGCCGGGCCCACCAGTCATCTGCCCAACCCCGAGTCAACCAAAACATGACATCGTCAAACGCGCCTGGTGGGTCGTCCGTCGGTGGTTTATCGAGGAACCACCACGGTGCAGGAACCTGAGCGGGCCGAGGAGCGTTCTCGTCAAGACTTGGTTGCGTGGCAACATGCCACGCGTGGTTTTGGGAAGCCATCGAAAACAAAGGGTGTTTTGGCCACAAACTAGCTTGCTATTTATCCATTCTACCCTCCTAGTCAGGCTTACCAGTGTCCCCTACGACTTGGTCGTCCACCATCCCGAAGTCACAAAGGATGCAGCTGCGGAAGCAACATTGATCGAGGGAGCAGAGATGGCGTGAATGACGACCGTGCGAGACGGAATGAAACTAGATGAAACTGAAGCGGGACCCTGCCAAAACATGGCATGCAACTGGCGGACCATCCTGGGATTGGTGGGTACGTAGGATGAGGGCACTGTTTGTCGATACGTTTCATCATACACACTCTGCTACTGTAGTGCATGTTAGAGTCGTCCGGCGGCAACGACTCTTTCACCATGCTTTCGGGCACCCTCCTGCATACCCATGGCGAATGGCGGTTGAAAGGATGTCACATCAACATGTGCGCAACAGCTCTTCATGGTGTGCCGGGGAAGTTGCAACACGGACACCTGTCGTATCGTTCAGCGGCGTATTGTAATTGGCCCGTTGACCACTTGCTAAGCTGTCCAGACATCTCTTAGGCTCAGCGACACATTTGGATGCCAGTGCATGAACCTTGCCAGCTCACGGCCAAGGTTGGAGCAGGGGGTTTTTGATGTGACAAAAATACTGCATACGTTGATAAGATGGCCATGCAGACGCGGTCTGTGGAATGACGGAAACCTGATCTAATTTGAATATGTCAACAACGAAAGCATTCCCCCAGTGAAGGAGCACACAAAGTAAGCTAAACCGTACATTTTTTAGTCCCAAAAGATTACCATTGTCGCTGTCATAGTGAACTGAAAGACTCGAGGACATGCATGACGCGTAATTGTACGAAATGAAGAGCAAATTCTGTGAAAAGTGAATTAACAATACCAGGTCACCCTTATTCAACACAAAATGAACGACATACCGTCACATTGCGCACTCCAAAGTTTTTAGGGGTACATGGGGCTTATTGTCTAGGGGTACAGGCGAATGAGGCTTATCGTGCTGGCGGAGGGGCGGATCGGGCTTATCGCTCCGACGGAGAGACGGGTCGGGCTTATCATTCTGACGGAGGGGCGGATGAGGCTTATTGTTCCAATGGAGGGGCGGATGGGGCTTATTGTTCCGACGGAGGGGCAGATGCGGCTTATTGTACGAAACTAGGGGTATATAGTCACTCCGCCCGGTCGATTATCCACCAGATTTCAAGTTGCAGCCGGCTCCCAGAGACGTTGCGCACACCCCAATTTCGGAATGCCATATCTCCCTCGATACTTGTCTGATTCCTGTGAAACAACTTCCATCGGATTCAGAGATTTTTCAACTTTAATGGACAGTCATCCATTTAAGGATCTGAGAATTCCCTGAGTTGCCAGATCCGCAAAAGCGGAGTTTCTTCTTTGTAGCGGCTCGTCGGCGCCTACCGGCGCCGCACTTCGGCATGCGGAGGGGAAACTTTTCAACATATTACACCTCCAAACTTTTCAGCCACATCCACAACCTTTGGGCTTTTCTAAATTGAACAAATGAATTGCTTTGGACATACTTTTAGGATTTGGTTGTCAACCAAGAGTGTTGTTTCTCTTAGTCAGTACTGCTTCCAATGTGTGCATGCCATAGCTCCTCCATTGTGGTGGTGGGGTGTTGGAGTACATGGTTGATGAACTCTCAACACCAGATTGCTTCTAGTATAAGTGTTCATTGATTCCAACCTGTTAAACACTGCCTCCTTCTATTCTTCATGGTATCATCTTGATAACTAATGAAGGAGGCAAGGGGATTGTCAAGCCCAAGGTATCGCGAGATTCCTTGCAGCCGTTAGACGACGTGTTTCCGGCGCTTCAAATAATGCGCTTGACGCACTTGGATGTGGAACCACTCCATGCATAATTGGTATGCTTTCAGTTAGTGGTGTATTGCAAGCTATCATGAGTAAGTAACGAGTTGGCTAGTTCTTGCTAGTTGATGCAACGGGGTGCGATTGGCACCCATGTTATTGGTAGCATCGGCATTTTTTACATGTTTTGTACCATCGACACTAACATGGATGGCATGTTATGCCATCCATGTTATGTCATGCCGAAACTCATGGCCATGATACGTTCAACACTTACACTAGTGGTGCATTTGGTGACCATAAGAAATGTGTAATCTATAGCTTTTGTCAATTGTGCAATTGATGTCAATGAAAATGGTGCATTCAGCACTCGTGTGAATAGTTTAACCAATGCACACATCCGTTGCGCATTCAACACTAAAAGCAATTGTGCGTTCGGCACTAGAGTGAATTTTATGATTGCATTTTCCATGTTGGTCATGGTCCAGGTGCAACTGGCACTTGTCAATACTGTTTGATTGACGCTTTTGCAGGGATTTACATCATCGGGTATGTGTTGAGTGAAATGGGCACTTACCTTGTTTTTTCGAAATCCAAGCACAAGTGGCTTATCCAACATCCTTGGTACAAGTGACACCCGTATTGATTCGCAATCATTTACTTTGGTCACATCTATGAAGAGCATGAGCAATTCATACAACACTAGCATCACGAAGACCTTTGGCATCTGTGACTCAAGTACAGTTGGCACTTTTTCATCGGTGTGTTCGAGAACAACAAGATTTCTGTGACCAACACATGCACTATTGCTATTAATCAACGTGAATGAAGTGGCTGACGAATGTTTGGCCATTCAATCGACACTCTTCTTGTGTATTCTGCATGTTTTGTATTGTTCTAGTAAGTAAATGAGTCGTTGAGTGATCACATCACATTCGCTGTTTTTGATGTCTTTCATGAAGAATTGGTCTTGATGCATGTCATCCTTGTGATTTCATAACCTGGTACATGCTACAATTGTTTTGCATAAACAAATATTTTTACCACGTGCACAACGTGAATTAAGCCATAATGTGCCATTTTAGTGATCAATGCCTCCGGGGTTTCTGACAAAACATCCCAAAATTTGAGGTTTATGCAAAGCAGTTTAGCACTGTCTGTGCTAAACTTCTCGTGTTACATCATTTCCTAAAAAATCCCGTTCATGATGCAGAAAAGCGTTGGGTTTCCTCCTGTTTGTGGTTTGCAATGGAAAATGAAAAGGAAATCATGACTTCATTTGTTTTCTTATGAGCTCAACCATAGCTTTTGAGACTTTTGCATCAAAACCCATAGTCAACTTGACCATGTACTCGGTTTATACCACAAACGTTGTCACCATTCCAAACATTTCCTAGAACAGTTAACATGAAGTTCCTCAACTTGAGGATCTGGAAAAAAAATGAACATAATCATGGCACGTCCCGTGTCCCTTTTCCATTTGATGCTTGGAATCATTCAAGCATTACCCGGGGGAGTGTCAGGGGAAACTATCGTTCTCACCTTTTTCATGAGCAATAACATGTCTTAGGACAATAGTTGAGCACTTCTCAATTGTACAGCTCAGACTCAGCTACTTGTGGTTTTCTTTTGCAGTCAAAACAAGGTTCACATGAGGGTGTTATCTTCGTTCTCGCGGGCCAGTTATCAGGCTTGAAAAAAAACATTCTTGAGTGATTGGACCCGCAACCTCTCGCCAAGAAATAAGTCCAATTGCCCCACTCAAGCACGTCTGTAGCAGATTGGACGAAATCTTTGGCCAACTAGGCCAAAACCATGGTGCTTGAGGTCTCTGACCCTTAAGCCATCCCGTCTCCCTGCCCACAGTCCTAGGTGACCACGCTCGAGCCACGTGGCTCCTTCGACTAGTCGGCGTGACACTGTCGCGCTACACTCCCCCCCCCCCCCCCCCCCC
>SZWC01010708.1:43931-75295 GCA_023375785.1 Penium margaritaceum | reverse complement strand
GGGGGGGGGGGGGGGGGGGGGGGGGGGGGGGGGGGGGGGGGGGGGGCAGATGGAGGTGAGGTCGGCGAGAGGTAGCAGAATACAATGCAGATGAGCAATGAAAGCGAGGATGGTGGTAGCAGCGGCAGTGACGACGAGGAAGCCATGCCTTACACAGAAGGCCGCGCATGCCATGTGCGTACTCCAACTCTTTCAACACGTCAAGCACATCGCGCCGCTTCGGCTCCGTCACTCTCACCCACCTGCACCCACCACAAGCAACAGCAGCAGCAGGAGCATGATCAGCGGCAGCAGCAGCAGCAGCAGCAGCATGATCAGCGGCAGCAGCAGCAGCAGCAGCATGATCAGTGGCAGCAGCAGAAGCAAATTAGCAGGCCTCAGCAGCAGCCACAGAGGACGCGGGGCTAGCAGCTCAAAAACCTCAGGAGGAAGGGAAGGGAGGGGGTATGGCAGAGTGCTTTTGACGGCTGTTGTGAGGTGCAACAGAGTAGTGGACGTTACGGCAGAGAGCAGAAGGGACATTTCTCAAGCAGCAGCAGCAGCAGCACCAGCACCACCACCACCAATAACAGCAGCAGCTGCAGCAGCAGCAGCAGCAATAGCAACGGCAGCAGCACCAGCAGCACCAGCAGAGGGGTAGCACCTGAGGTACCATCTATCGCCTGCAAAGACTGCTGCTACAAGCCACCTATCCTAGCGCATCTGGCAGTGCTCAGGCCGGCAAAATCTGCAGGGACGGATCGGGAGGGGGGGGGGGGGGGGGGGGGGGGGCAGAGAGGAAAGTACTCACTGAGCAAGAGTGTGCAACAGCTCCACATCGTTGTCGCCGATAAACCTCTGCAGTAACTCCCTACTTTGCTCCCCCACTGCCCCCTGGTGCCCCTGCTGTTGACTTTGCTGCTGTGCTTCACGTTGCTGCAGCTGTGCATGCCATTCTTCACCTCCCACTTCGCTCTCCTCCGCTCCTCCCTTCCCCTCATTTCCACTTTCTCCCAATGCAGAGGAACTCCTTGGCTCGCCAGCCTGCTCTTGCTTCGCTGCTGCTCTCCCTTCGTCGGGATGAACCTGCTGCGAACCTTCCTCCGCCTCTGCAGCACCCGTTGCTGCGTGCTGACCTTCGCCGTCAACTCCTTCCCGCCTCCCTGCGTCGCTCTCGACCAGGGTAACGGGGGAAGATCGGGGAGGCCAAGGCGAATGCGCATTAGACAAGGTGGAGTACGCCGACTTGAGCTGGCGAATGAGCGCGAGCGCTTTTCGCGTGACCTTCCCTTTCGCCACGTCTTTCGCGTCCGACCACTTTCGCCTTCGCCGAGTCCCTACAGCAGCCACCACAACCGTCCCCCGCTGCGAATGCGCTGCAGTCAGCGGCACATTCTGCCCTCGGTTGCTGCTGCTGGTGCTCCCCTTCCCGCTGCTGCTTCCGAGAAAGCTCGTGCAGCCGAGGCTGCAGCTGCAATGCCGTACTGTCTCCCGTTTGCAGCCGTGGACGCAGCCCAGCTTCGTCCGTGCAACCCTTGCCCCTGCCCCTGCTCCTGCCTTGGGCACCGCTCCTGCCGCTGGCACCGCCGCACCTGCGGGCCAAGCAGCAGCCATCCCGAGTAGAGCGCGGAGTTGATCCACCAGCAGGTGTGTACGCCGTTTGTGCACTCCACCTTCGGCTCTAGAGTTGAGGCGACGTGTCAACTGGATTGACCACCATCCGCCATCACTCCCCGCTGGGACGGAGCAGCAGCTGAGTCGGGGTTTCCCAACTCGGTGGCCTGGGCCGCGTTGCGATGTCGCTATTGCGTTGGATTTTGGATCCCTCCCGCCACACCTAAGGCGGTTTGCGACTAGGCGAGCCCACGTGGAAGCGTGAGAGCCGATTTCGTTCGCGCCACAAGCTCGCGACGGATGACGAAAGCACCGAATGTGGGCGGTGGTCCAGACTCGCCGGACTGCGGCACGGCAGAGAAGGCGCGCAAAAAGGGGCCACCGCAGAAGTCACCGCAGAGACTTTACCGCGGACTCTGCCGCAGACTTATTACCTCCAAAATGGACCAAACGGTCCCCATTTTTGCGCGTAACCGCTGTCTGCGGCAGGGTCCGGCAGGGACCGTTGACCAACGGTAACTCAAGTGACCAAACGTGAACCCATTCCCGTCCGTTCGCGCACGTCACACCCTTCAAATCGTGGTTAGCGGAGCGCGGTTGTGTCGTAGTGTCTATCGTTGGTCGCCTCGATGGTCACGTATGAAAGGGACGACTTGTTCCTAGCGCACGACACTGAACAACAGTCGACCCTCGCAAGTGCTTTGTGTGCCCCTCAGCTTCCTCGCCATGGATAATGACGACGTCGTTCTGGAGGTAATCGTCATTCACATCGTGCAAGTACGACGACTACACCACACCGTAATCTTCGCCATGCTCGCACAAATTCTGTGCCGGATACTTCGTCGGGTGGACAGACGACCCATGCTCACTGGCTCGCTAACTGGCTTTGCATGGGCGTTGGAGTTACAGCAGGGGCACCCACAGAGATTGTATAGCATGCTAATCAGCGGTGACACGTGGCAGACCCTAGTTGGTGTTTTGCGTGCACTAGGTGACATCCGCGAGACTTGGCGGATGACACTGGATGAGAAGCTCTTCATATGGTTTCAATGTGTGGGATTCGGGTTGACTGTGAGGGAGTTAAGCGAGAGGTTTCAAAGAGGCCATGCCACGATCCTCATGACACTTTGTGAAGTGGTGCGTGTAATTTGTCGTTGAGCGGCGGACGCGATACAGCTTCCACCGGCGAACGCACAACCACCATCCATCTGAGGGGACGCCGCGACTACTTACTCTGGTTCGAGGACTGCATTGGGGCAATCGACGGTACGCACGTGCCTGTTACGATTCGCCATCACCGTGGCCTCACCTACTTTGACCGCAATTGTGAGACTTCGTAGAATGTGCTAGCATGTTGCGACACACAACTGATGTTCACATACGTGTCTGTTGGATGGGAGGGGTGTGCACATGATTCTAGAATGTTTCGACATGCTTTCTAAATAGGTTTGAATATCCCACCGTGAAAGTTCATGCTCGCGGATGCCGGGTTCCCAAAAGGACACGCTTTAATGACTCCATACCGCGGACGGAGGTACCACTTGCAAGAGTTCGCAGCAAACCAAATGAAGCCACAAGACACTAAAGAACTTTTCAATCGTAGGCATGCCCTGGCTAGAAGCATGTTGGAGCGCAGTTTTGGCATTCTGAAGGGGATGTGCAGCATATTACGTGCAATGCCAGAGTATGATGTCAACTTCCAAAGCAGAATCATTCTCTCATGTTTCGTGATGCACAATCTAACCTATACTATTAAGCCATTTCAATCCATGGCACACGTCTCATCCGAGGTGTCACAACTTGGAGTGGAGGAGACAGGCTTGCCGCAACGCAACCGCCGTGCTGGAGACCTATGCATGCGGCATGTGCGACATGCGATTGCAACAACTATGTCGACGGACTACCAGCAATGGCAAACAAAGCACAATGACGACGATCAACAAGATGAAGACGTGTAGTGACGATTTCCATAGTCCTCTGTGATTGTGTATTACATGTATATCCCATTTTGGTATTATTATAACACCACTGCATTGGATCCAAAAAAGTGGCCATGGGAATAAACATCATTGTTATAATTAATGATACATTATATCAAAGGTTCCTCACACATAAGCAGTTCAATGTTGCGTGCACGCATAGTGGCCGATGCATGAACACTAGTCCCGCCCCCTTCCTCCTCTACCTCATCTTGCAAGGCCCTCTTGTCGGACCCACTTTTCGCAGATTGCATCCCTCCATCCTTGTCAGATTCAGTAGCATCGGACCCACTCCCATCGCTTGCATTATCACTGCCCGGAACCATCTTAGGGATAGCTGGATTCTCCACACCCAACACATTACGCACAATTTCTGCACATAGCTCACCTTTGGTAAAAACATACATGGAGCAATCCACACTCTTGGCCATGAGTTTGAGAAGGAACTCGCGCTTCAAGTCGGCATGAATGTACGAGTCATCCTGAACAATCACCACAGCTTGGTCAAATGTAGACCGCGGTCCACAGGTCTGCGCGCCCTGGCAGCTAGAAGCGCCCGTGGTTTTAGCGATGTGTTCCACCTTTTCAAGCTGTTTGTCGATCATGGCCCGACGATCATAAACAACGTTGCCGGCAATGGTATTTGGAACGATAGGCTCGTTGTCGGTGTTCTCTGACATGGTTGGTGTTGCAACGACGTTCTCGCCTGTTGCCTTGTCATTGCGGAACAACTTCGTAGCCAGGTCATACCAAGGAATCCGCTTGCCCTCCAATTGGTTGATTATACACGGGTGCAAATCGTGTAGCTGGCGCCGACGATTTGGCCGAAGCTCAAGCCGCCTGGTGGTCCTATTCAATGGCTTTCCTGTCAGCCCCGCAACCCCAAAATCAATTTTCCAAACGCGCATGAGATTATCTATGCGGTTCCGAACCTGGGTCGTTGTCAGAGCGGTGTTGATGCCAAGGGTCGGCCTGGAGCTTTTTCATTGAACCACGAACCGGGCAAAAATATGCGACGTAGTCTAGGGCCAACGCAACTAGAGCCATGTCGCGCTCGGGCGTCTAGAAGTCAACCGACATTTTGCCGCCACCGCCTTCACTACTAGTACTCGTTGCCTCCATGTGATTACCACCCAAGGCTGTTGCGGATGCGTCCATGGTGTTAGCACCCTTTGCTCATGGAACTTCTATCTCGCATTGCGTGGCGGACCCACCACTTGACAAGTTGTCGGCGTTAATCGGTGTTGGACGCGCCGAGAGACAAGGCGATCGAGGGTGGTGGGGACGATGCACGGGATTGCACAAGAAGCAAGTCGGCCTCAATCTTGACAGGAGTTAGCGGAGGTGGCGGTCTAGACAGTGCTAGAGCTCCGTTATGCCACAACATGAATTCGGGTAGTGGAATGTCAAAACATTTGTGGCATAACTCAGCTGCAAACGACGGAACGGGAAATGTGATATATCCCATGTTGTAGGTGGCTGGTCCCCACCGTGGATTTGATTGTACAAACTCCTGCCAGCAATAGAATCCGTGGAAGACAGTCGAGGTGGCAGACCGACTTGGCCTGCACCACGATTCCCAATGCGACCACCGGTGGTGGCTTGCATGGGCTAGCGAAACCGGCCCCTGCCACGGGCGGCAAGAGTAATCGAGCAAAGATGGACGACAACTTCGCAGGCTATGGGAGCCTGTGTAGTTGAGGAATGCCATACAAAGAGTCTGACACAACACTCGTAAAGGACGAGGAGGGCTCCATGGCGGAATGGGGGGTGCGTCTGTTAGCTAGGGGCTAAGAACCCGCAATGGGGTCGAAGCGCATTGGAGGCTACAGAGGAAACAGGCAGCAAGTGGCAGCTTGAGCTTGCCCAAACCACGCTCGAGTCGCTATGGACATGCTGTTTGTCCAAAGGTTTGAATGCTTCAATGTTTGGATATTCGAAGAAAACTTCAATGCAACGGATTGTAAACATCCGACTGCCAGTTTCATTCATTCTTGTTTTTGTCATCGTTTTCACTTTACTGCCGCACACTTTTGCGACAGATCATTTTGGCATCGGAAAACTGCCATTGCGAGAACGATGGCATGTCGCTGAACGAGGCCAAAAGCGACAGACCAATCACAGACTCACACGCTTTTTGTACATGGGACTTGCCGCTAACGACACATTCACGGTGGAGCCTATTCGGATTAGGGGAGCCATAACAGCTTGCAAACGGTTTGCAAAACCACATCAGCTCGTAAGACCCCCCTTGTCGCCCGTGCCTTCTCTACCGTGCCGTAGACCGGCAAGTCTTGACCACCGCCATAATGCACTGCCTCAACTTAAAAGAATTCCGTCCGCAAGATGACTTTTCATCCATTCCAGAAAATGAAAAGGCTTAAGCTGCTACTGTGGCGAGTACATTCATCGAGAGCTATCGATATGACTGAAATACGTTCTCGTTCCATTTTTCTTGTAATATAGCGGTGCTGCTTCATTGTATCTTCATGCTCATATTTACAAAATTCCAAATGCAAAAACTTGAATCGAAGCGTAGTGTACTCCAAAGGACATCTTTCGGGACACACCCCCCTCTATCCACCACCCCATGTCTTCCGTCTTTCAGTGCCTTCCTAGCCAGTTGTAGTAGAAACTAGCCTATGGGTGGACCTGTCACTCTAACGGCCTGTCCATTTGCTCCTTGTCACCATTCCCTCTACACCTACAATTACATCCAAATCAACCTCAAGAACTTTTCAACATGTGCAGTCTAGTCAACGGTGTGCCACATCTATCTGTCGCGCCTCACAATCTTCCCCACAAGAGGATGGGTTGGCTCATATTCCCTCGCATGCCAAATTACGCAGAGCCCGTGAGCCAGTGAAAGGGAGTACGTACAAAACCCATTTTCTTGGTGGCAGAGACATCGTTGCCTACACACGTCGTGTCCATGTTCCCTGGGCACCCTAATCTAAACAATACATCAGGCCATCATTGCCCCGCCTGCCCCAAGGCCTTCTTCCTTCGGGGACCCCATCATCGCCAAGGCTGCTCCTTAGGTGCCCCACATCCACGGCACCCAAGTCATAGACACCCTTCGCATGTGACCACGCAAGTGCTGGAAGCCAAGGCGACGCATTGAGTAAGGGTTTTTGGGCCCACGTCTTTGATGTTGCACTGGTGAAAGCAGCCTCGGATCACATCGACAACTACCGTGGCTCCAATGGATGGATGACCCATCTTCATTTTATTCTTGTTGAGCTGCCGACAAAGGAACTAGGAATTTTTGAGAATTATTTCATACCAAAATCCAAAGTCAACTTATAGCACTCGATACGCATTGGAAGCATGCTGATGGGTTTGTGGGACAAAGTGGCAGTAATTGGAACCGTCATGGCATATTGAACTAACTCCAGAAAAATGGGAGGACATAAGAAAGACCAACCCCGAGCAAGCAAAGTTAGAGGGAAAGGCATGACAATGGTATGATTAAGCGACTCGTCTTTTCTCTCATAATAAGGCACTTCTGGACAATGTTGTGTCTAACGGAGAAAACATCGTTGGTGAAGATGCTTGTGCCACACATGTCAAAGTGGATCCGAATAAGGAGTGCCATGTGCATTGAAAGGGGAACATGGAGAGGTACATGTCATAGTTTGACAAGTTCATGAAGCATGCGTCAAAGGTCTAGTGCGACTGTTTTAGATGAAGAGGACTAAGTGAGTAGTTCACCTGTTTCTAGAACATTCTTTATTTCATCACTAATCACTATCTGCTCCCTCTTCATTATTAGAATCCATGCTCTCCTCGTAGTACTCCCACATCCTTGCTACTGTATCATCTCCTTTCTAACACATCCATGCATTGGTGTGTCGCTGTTCATGGATTCCACAACAACGTGGGGGGTAGTTTGCATTCGGGGCAGTAATGGCCATTGACAATGGTACAATGTCGGGCATGTCCACTTCCTGTCGCTCTTCAATAGGATTGTGTAAGGCAAAGTATGAGTACAAGACCTTTGCTTAAAAATGAGGATGGTATGATGTTGCACCACAGAACACATAAAACCGAGCCTTCAATGTACCAAAACATCATTATATCATAGAGTCCTCACATGCATGGCATTTCTTGAAGAGCTCCTCTGCATCTTAGAGTCGTTGAGCAACCTGTCACATATTATTGAGGTGGTAGCGACACCCTTAAGAAGGTGTCAAGAGTCTGAAGCCGTCGGAGAAGCCCGCATCCGCTAACAAAAACTTGTTACGCGATACACAAAAACCACGGTGAAGAATGTTAGTGAACATTCAAGAGTCATGGACAGACCCCTCCCATCCCGTAGTTACAAAGGTGAATCTCAGGTCTCCATTACAACATGCCAAGATATTGTGTGTAATCTATGCATGTCTGTTGACAAATGTGCTACCACATGGATTAAGAATTACAACCGGTACATAAGTCCCATCGATGGCACCTAAGCAATCACTGAACCATGGTATACATAATCAGATCACCCTTGTCATGAGAGATGGTATGTCTATTCTAGGTTGAACAATGAATACTCTTGCAATGCTGTTAAGAGTGTTCACAACCTGTCGTATCATTGATGACACGGTCAGTGGTGGTTGGACTACACTCAAAACATTCACAGATTTCCCTCATACACATGGCGTGACACACACATTGATGGACATACGAGTGTCACACATGATGGTTCTTTTGCGGAATGGAGAAACTATGCCCTACCGTGTTTCACGAGTCATCCGGCACATGTTGAAGAAGCACTGAGGATGGCCTTGGAGCAATTTGTATAACCATTCAAGGCCTCCGAACCGACCCCTATCCATTCCACAATTATCAAGCTTTAACACTGTGTGGCGTGTCACGTTTGTGAACATGTAGTGCATCATGCCAAGGAGTAGGACGCGAATTTGTAGTGCTCGCTGAACAAGTGCTCACCAAGCGGCCAATCTACAGTTAGGTGGTCCATGGTGTCGAGAAGTAAAATGCCTAAACGCTGCTCACAGAGAGGTACTGGCCTCCGATTTCTAAGGCGATTAACCCCTCCCTACATCTTGTCTTCAGCTTCATTTTCGTGGTAAGCGGTGTGGACCCCAAGTGGAACGTTCGACTATCCCCGCAGATCCATAATATTCTTGCACGATTTCATGAGATCGAATCCGTAATAACTGGAATTCTAACGTCTCCATCGATGCAGCATTCATTACAGTTACATTTATGGAGGTGAATGCAATGCACGTTTGGGGTGCGAGAAAGTAATGTCTGACAACACATCAACGTACCCAGTGGACTACTATCGCTGATAAATAGAAATCAGCAACATCCGTCCGTGGCCCTAAACCGGCACATTGACATTCATTTTGATTCTACGGTCTCATAATTTCTCTCGAATAATGATTTTTTTGGTACACGTGGAGATAACACACCAAATTTGGATGAGTGTATGCCCTGCCTGGTGATTGAAAGAATGACTCCCTTACCCAAAAACTAGAAGAAAAAGACTCCCCTATCTGCTCACTTGAGAGTATTAAGACATTTTATCCACGAACAACGAGAGAAGGCAACATGTCGACACTCCATGCAATGCAACATGAACATGCTCATGTCAACAATTTTTGTGAACATGCACAAATCCTTTTTTCAAGGGATTTGTGAATATTTCAGGGTCTTTGATGTACCTGGCTACCACCATACAAGCGAACACTTCCTTCATTGTGAGTTTCCTTGTCCAGTTCTTACAGTGTCCCAGATTATAACACATGGAGGCAACTTTGCGTGTCATCAGGTATGTGCTCTCTACGTGTCGTGTTGGTCTTTTTTACCAAGCACAGCCGTCAGTGGTTGTCGATGGATGCACTGATAATAAGTGGGTGCATGATGTGGATGCTTGTAGTTGCAGGACTATATCTTCCTTGTCGGAGGGACAACAATCTTGTGGAAAAGTGGCAAGCAATGTTGTGTTGCGTGCAGCTCTAGTGAGGCTTAGTGTGTTACTCTTGGCACAGGCATGTGTGAGAGTACGTGGCTGTGTCGCCTGTTACAATAGTTGTGCGTCTCCATCTGCTGCATCACTCTGCGATGTGACAGTCAAAGCACTAAGGTAATCGCTGAGTACGATGGCACATATCATACTCACACGAAGCATACGAATGTTGAACACCATTTTGTGCGTGAGCGTGTGGCTGCAGGCAATGTCTTGATGGTGTGGGTTGACACCAGACAGTAGCAGGCTGAATTTCTCACAAAGGCACTTAGTAGTAACGTCTCCAAGGCAACAATTCACGCTATTGGACGGTTGTGCGTTCGTGATGCTCCAGGATGAGTTGTTCTGCCATGTACCTGTGTATAGTCGTGTGTCACTACTCATGACGTCGTTGTTGTGACTCTGACAGTTTGTGTGCAGTTCGGTTGTGTGGGGCATGTCAACCCCCTCGAGTCATTGATCAAGACTAGTTTCTGCAGACTGTTTGCTAGAGATACTCAGGGATGGGATATTCCCAACTTCAATAGGTGGTGGTTCGAAGCACCGATCCTGAGGGGAGCGAGTGAGAGCGAGCTCGCTGCTCGCTCGCTTGCACCCACTTGGAGGACTATGATGGTCTGTGACTCGGTTCCTATCCATCGTTGTTGCTCATTACTCTTGCCTGCAACCTTGCGTGCTCTTTTCACGCCATGGCACTATACATATCTTGGTGTCATACTTGCTTCTTTTTTTCAACGTGATCCACGCCTCCCTACAACAGTGCACATTTGAAATCCAAAGATCCCAAATGTAATTTGGGATAGGGTTTGACTAGGGTTTGCAGGTAAAACGGGGGGCTTTACGTGTGACACAAAAAAACAAGAGTGTTTCTGTTCAATCATGATTCTTATGTGGGAGGGAGAATCACATGGGGGGTTGACATGCCCCACCTTGATTCGCTGTATCAGTGACCCATGCCGTTGATCGAGCATGGTGAAGGGAGTGGGCAGTCTGGTTTTTTTTTTTCTTAACCTCTGGGCGGGGGATTCCTTTTTTTTTCAGCACGTGGTAGGGCGTTCTTGACCCCCTTGCGACCTGGGTAGAATATTTATTTGGCCCATGAATTTTCATAATTCTTTGAGTAGGAGAGAAATGTTCGAACCAACACGAGAGTTACTATGACTCCTTCCAACTTGCGCTTCACGGTGTCCGACTTTGACGGACAACATTCTTGATTTTCTGCCCGTCTGTCAAGCGGTGTCTTTGGTTGCATCACGGAGCAAGCATCGCTTAAGCAATTCGGAGCGTCGCGATCAAGATTTAGCATGCTGGCAACGAGAAATAAATGTAGGTTCGACCCTAGATCTTGCTCTAGATTTCATGAAACATATTCCAATAAACATTTCCATGAACGTTTACATCACAGGCAAGTCCATTGATTCTAGTTGTTTCCGCAGATAGGACGCTACCCAGAATGTGGGACCTATGCCACATATGCAAAATCACCTCCAAATCGCCGGGACTCGATGGGTGGCATTTGATTTTCCAAAGTTTTTTCCATTTCCTTTGGCGGCTTTGGTAAGGGCTGCGAGTTCTTGCGAACGACTTCGTTGTACGCGTCCTGCCCCCAAACCATAGACAAGGAAGGTTGTGAGGGGATGCGACCGTCGTGATTGTGTCATTTTATTTTGCGAGGAATTGATGTAGAATGAAATGTTTACCTCACATTCTACCACTTAACCGCTGATAGTATGCTGACATGACATACCTCACAACATCTGGAAGGCATAACATTTGGAAGGAATCTGTTCCGATGTTCAGCGCGTGGAAGTTGATGCTAAATTTTCAGCAAAATACTCGTTTCGTTCAGTCTTGTCTTGCATCTGCTGATTATAAATCTATCCTCAATCGGGTAGAAGCCACTAGAGTCACTCCTCTGTCTGTCTGGGATTATAGTGAAAATCTTAGAGTCTCATCCACCTTCAGTGTTGACAACAGAGTCCATTCCTGTAATTGAGGCAATAGTACAAAATCTTTGGTGTGCAAGATGCCATGAAGGCCACATGTTCCCTTGTGTGGGTGGCCTCATCGACTTGCACTAAGATTCCCACACCTTGTAATTGCTAGGCAGCTTCCTAGTGAACGTGTGTGTGAGGTAGCACTAGGGCACAAGAACGCACATAGAATGCCATGGATGTGGGAACCACTTGCCTTTCAAACTCTGGCAAAACAAAGACAAGAGTGTGAGAGGTGAGCGAGCGAGACTTAGGAACTGGTGAGCGTGCACTCGCTGCAAGCAAGATGCTCAAGCGAGTACACACCACCACCCGGGGGTCGAGCCTGACTACTTGGAATTCATCCGTGCAGCGGCTACTCACCAATGCACGGGCGAACCCGGCATGGTGGCCTCCTAAGGATCAGCACCCGGGAAATGCAGCTCCTCCAAAAACACTCAAGGCAAGCAACCACGATGTAGGGCACGACAGTAAGAGTATACGAGCCCTACCATTTCCCACACGAGAATAAGCGGATCAAGTCATGAACATGCATGTGCCAGACGGCACTCCTGGATGAAGCACTTGAGTCAAGTCGCTAGGGACGCCAACCATGGTAGGCTCGCTTGACGTCTTCCTAGGTGAGGCCATGTCAATTAATCTATACATGTGTGTGTATGGAGGAGGAGACAAGAGGGCATAGTGATGTGAGTGGCCAACGAACTTCAACACTCCCCCATGACCCGCAGGCAAACACCCCACACACACGACGCTGCAAGAGGAAGAAACGAACAAATAAATGCGACACAGACATAGTCACTCAACCTGGATCATGGGGACAAATGAGACCAACAACATGAACAACACTTTTGAACACATTGCGAGAGAGTGCTTTTGTGAGAAAGTCCGCTCTCTGAGACCATGTATCCATCCACGTAACCTGGACAATGCCAGCGGCAATGCACTCACGAACAAAGTGGTGCTCAACATTGATGTGCTTGGTGTGTGAGTGATGTATGTCGATGTTCTCGGTAATCAACTTTGTGCTTTGATTGTCACAATGGTCTCAAAAGCGAACAGGGGGGACTAACCCGAGGCAAAAGTGAGCGTATCCCATCAGCAAGGGTGCGGTTCCAGCGTTCAGACACCCCGTTTTGCTGAGGGGTATAGGGGGCCGTGACCTCAAGACTAACCCCACAAGACTCAAGGAAGCAAGAAGTAGGGCCGATGAACTCACCTCCCCGGTCACTGCGAAAGACACACAGGGGACGAAGACAAGCGCTCTCGGCCTGAGGAAGCCACGTCTCAAAGACGTCGGTGACCTCACTCTTGTGACGGAGAGCAAAGATCCAACGGTACCGGGAGAAGTCATCAGTCAAGCAGAGAGCGTAGCGACCGAGACCACCAAGGAAGTCATGAGGCAGTGGACCCATGACATCGGCATGAACAAGGTCAAGAGGGTGAGAGGAGCAGGAATCGGAGGTAGAAAATGGAGAGCATCTTGCCACTGGCACTGTCAAGACAGTTCGAGGAGCAGGGAGGTGCAAAGGTGGCAGGGTCCAAGCCCGCAGCAGGTTGAAGGCAAAGAAGGCGCTGAATGGCAGCAGTGTGAATGTGACAAAGGCGGCGATGAAGAAGATCGACATGAGCAGAAGACAGGGAGGGTGCCACATGAACAAGAGCAGAGACAGCGGAAGACGAGGGAAGAGAAATTGGCACACGAAACAGACGATCACAGCGCATTCCACGTAGAACAACGTGGCCAGACGAGCGGAGGGAAATAGATGCAAGGTCGCGGCTGGACAAGAAGTCCATGCCCTGGTCTTCAAGGGTTGTCATAGAGAGAAGGCTGACCTCAAGGTCGGGAACATACAGCACGTCAGGGAGATAGACCGTGCCGCCAGGACCAACAAAGCAAACAACACCGTCGCCATGCACGGGAAGGAGTTGGCCGGCGCCAGTGCGGATAGAGCAAACGGAGCTGACAGGGCCAGGGGAAACAAAGGAGGAGCGATAAAAGGTCATGTGATGGGTGGCCCGAAAATCAATGATCCAAAGGCCAAGGCCCGCACGAGTAGTAGGACGTACAAGATAGACAGCGAGAGTGCCACGAAGAGAGTGAGAGGAGGATGCACCAAGGCGAGTGGGAAATGTGAGCCATCAGGCAAGTCCCCTTGCACACCAGCAGGCGTAGTACCATGGAGGCTTGCGTCAGACTCACAGACAGACACACGACACATGCCACTCACACTCTCACCTCCCTGAGAACGAAGGTGGAGGAGTTTAGCGAGGCACCACTCAAGAACACGCTCCTCGTCACGGTGGTCAGAGGAGCGATCAGAGGGGCGGTCAGAAGAACGGTAAAACAGGCGGCCGTCGTCACGCGTCCAGGATGGTGTAGGGTCATGGGCGGAGGGAGGACTGTAGTAGGGAGGACCGGTCGGTGGGGGAATCCAGCCCCACGGACAGGTGGGTGACGATGACGGCTGAAGTGGAGCAGATGCGGTGGTGAGGGTTGAGGAGGAGGAAGAAGATGTGACCGTCACCGTTATAGCTGAAGAGGAGGAGGTGACTCCTGTGCGTGCCCAATGGGCACGCATTGAGGATGCCAGGCGGGCATCATCACGGGGAGCAGGACACTTGGACGCAGAGTGGCCGGTAGCGTCGCAGTTCCAACAGGTGACCTCTGTGACAGTGGTGGAGCCGGAGGAGAACTTGCCACCCCGACCACCCCCATGCCCCTTGCACTCACCACGACCACCCCCGGGGTTGGAGCCACCACCCCCACCACGGGCAGCCGCTTGACTAGAGTGAGCTGCAGCAAGAGAAGTTGAGACAGAAGGAGAAGTGGCGGCGGCCGCAGAGGAGGGCGAGGAGGTTGCGACGGCAGCAAGCGTAGCACTGTGCATGCATTTGTTCTGCAGATTGTTCCACCAATCAGTGAGGCGGGAAGCGGTAAAATCATAGAGCGTTCCAATCCCCGGGGGAGTTTCCGCAGGGAGTGGAGCAAAGGCAAGGCGCTTGAGCTCTGCCTGGGAGATGTGCAGGTAGAGATCAGACATATGAGGGATCAGGCCTGCAATAACAGACAAGCAGACAGACTGAGGCCTTGGAGTAGCTTTGCCCAGGTTGCGCAACAAACGCAGACCTCACACCCAGTACTCGTCTGTTGTCTCATCGGCTCGCATCTGCAGGGTGTTAAATTGCACTGTGAGCGCACTCTTGGCTGCATGCCCAGTGACTGTCTTACGACGACGAATGAGGGCATACATACCGACAGGGTCGGCGGGTGTGCCTCGTTTCGGGTCTGCATTGTACGTGTCAATGTCATCGAATAAACTCTGGGTTTCGGCGTTGATTAGGGCGCGAACTGCCCGAGCCGCCTCTGCTGGTTGTGGAACAAACGATGCCTTTGGAGGGAAGTAGTACTCCCAGAGAAGTTCCCCTTGGGCCCACGTGCTGAAGCGTGTTTCCCACAAGGTGAAGGTGAGTTTGGAGGTGAACTATGGTGGAGAAGTCTCAAAGTCCTTCTGACGTCTAGGAAGGAGAACCCGGGCTTGAGTGGCTACTGAGAGAGCGAGAGAAGAGGAGTTGGGAACACTACCACTAGGAGGTGCAGACGAGTTAGTTGATACAATGTCATCAGCAGGGAGAATAACGGCAACGGCAGGGACAGCCTGCAAGTGCTCTATGACTAGGTTCGCCACTACGACGGCTAATCCCTGTTGTGCCTCACTGTTGAAATGCATGTCATTCTCAGCTTTGCGACGGGCCGCCTGAGCCTCACTAAGAGCGGCTTGAAGAGCCTCTATGGTCTCTTCTGGTCCTGGCATTGTGACAAGTGAGTATGCAATGAAAATAATACAGAAGGTGCTCACCGAATGAGGGATGGGGTAGCAATGCGAAGAGAGGCGTCACCACTGCTGCAGCTCAGGAGAAGAGGACCGCAACCCACCCTGCAACAGCCACGGTGAGGCAGAGGAGGCCGGTGATAGTGGCGCCGGCCACTGCTGCTCATGTTGATGCAACCAGGACTCCTATGGTGACGTGTGGTGTCAGCTCCCACTGAACACCTGTGGGGGTCAGGACTGCTGCTGTAGTGGAAGCACTGATAGAACCAACGACTGTTGCAGTCGAATCGGCGGCAGATGATGCAGCACTGGCGACAGAGGCTGCTGCTGTAGTCACCTGGGTAGCAATGTTGGCAGCTGCTGCAGCAAGTAGCGTAAGAGAGGTTGTGGCGTGCGTGTAGGCTTCAGCTGCACGACAAACCGCTGTCCGAATGGGGGCCCTGCACGCGCGGGCAGTGGCTGCAAACGTGGCTACTGCACCTGTGTTGGTTTTCGTGCATCTCTCATTGTACTCTGTTGTGTCCTCCCGGCTTGTGTACATCGGCGTGCAGATGACTGACGGCGAAACTTGACGCCGCTGGAGTGTCGCTCGGTGGAGGCGACGCACACTGAGGCCCACTCACCCGTCGCCGGAGCCTCCTCCCTCTGGCGATGCGCTCAGCTCCATCGGCAGGCCTCCTTGGTGGTAGGGCCGCCGGCAGTCACTGCCACTGCAGATGCAGTCTGCATACACCTAGTGTTGTGTCTGGCTGTGCCATTGCGTCTGCAGCATCATGCGATGCCCAGGGTCCATGTATTCTGTAGTATGGCCCTGTTTGGCATCGCTGACTGTCGTAGGCACTGCCTGGGTTTGTGCAGCCACAACTTCTTGTAGCTATTTTTCTAGCTGATTCTGACCGCACGACTGCGTTCACAGCGTCGGTATTATGGTATGGTCCAGTTTTCAGGCAAAACAGACGACGCCCGGGTTTTGGGCTGTCGGGCGTCTGGCAGGGCTCACCGAGAAAACCTTGCCTGCCAGAAAATAGGTCTAGCACTATTTTCTGATTGGCTGGTTAGCTGAGTAACAACTTTTACACTAGTGGGGGGGGACCTAGAACTTGGAGGGGTTCCCCATTGTTGCTCATTCTTCATTGTTAATCAGTTACTTCCAGTTTTCAGCTGCTTTCTGGCGCTAATACTGGCGCGCGCACTTCTGAGTAACAAACCCAGAGCTTCCAGACTTAGTCTCTAGAGCAGCAGACTGAGGGGGCAGCAGACCTAAGCAACGAGCATGGAAGCCCGCATGCTACATCGACAACGCATGCTGCCCCAACCTGTTGCCTAGGTTTCTAGCTTGGTATCAGAGCCAAAGCGTAGCAGCAGCAGCAGAAGACTGGCGTACAGGTGCCAGACAACGCCGGCGGACCCCCATACGCGCCAATGCAGGGGAAATGCTGACGGATTTTTCCCGGCAGCATTGACCCGCCTGGTGGCGGCGTCAGATTTTTTCCCACGGCCACTTGGCCAGGGGAAATGCTGCCGAAATGTTTTCGGCAGCACTGACCGCCACACCTGACGCGAGGAGGTGAGCGGCAGGCCGCGTCCAACACCTGCGCGCGACAACGCACCCGACAATGTCACCCAGGTGCGGTTGCTTGCACCAGCACGCAGCAGTAGCAGCAACTTGCAGCAACGGCAGTCGCAGGCAACGGCAGCGAGCAGTGGCAGCAGCAGCCAACAGCAGCTGCGTGCAGTAGCAGCAGCAGGCAGAAGCAGTACCTCGCAGCAGCCTATAAGAGCAGCAACCCGCAGCAGCAGCTCGCAGCAGTAGCAGCCTGCAGCAGTAGCTCGCAGCAGCAGCAGCCCGCATCAGCAACGAGCAGCAGTAGCGGCAAGCAGCAGCTGTAGCAGCGTGCAGTAGCAGCAGCAGGCTGCAGCAGCCACAGTAGCAAGCCGCAGCAGCAGCCAGCCGTAGCAGGTGTTGCAGCGAGCAGCTGCCAGCAGCGGCTACTGCTGCTCGCTGCCCGCAGAGAGCGAGCAGCGAGCAGCAGCCCGCTACTGCCAACAAGTAGCTGCCCGCTGCCAGTGAGCAGCAGCTCGCTGTCAGCGAGCAGCAGCCCACTGCTCGCAGCTGACAGCGGGCAGCTGCCCGCTTGGACAGACGAGGAAGAAGAAGAAAAAAAGACAAAGAAAAAAAAATCCCCCATCCCATCTACTTCGCCGCCGTTGCTGCAGTAGCTGCCTTCACTACTGCAGCAGCCGTAGCAGCCGTAGCAGCCCGCAGCAGTAGCAACTACTGCTGTAACTGCAGCAGCAGTAGCAATAGCAGCAGCTGCAGCAGCAGCAGTGGCAGTAGCAACAACAGCAGTAGCAGCCGCAGCAGCAGCAAACAACAGCAGCAATCGCAACAGAAGCAGCAGCAGTAACAACAGCTGCAGCAGCGGCCCCAACAACCGCCACTACTGACGTCAGCATCCCGTTGCTGACGTTAGTACTGACATCACTACTGACATCATCAACTCAAAAAAAATCCCAACGAAAGGGGCAAGGGAAGGGGGAAGTCATCCTAAGGGTGGGTAGGACGTCCACCGCCCTGCAGCAGCGGCCCCAACAACCACCATTGCTGATGTCAGCAAGCCACAAAAAGAGAAAAAAAACAAAAACAAACAAAACTAAGGGCATCACACCATGGCTGGTAGCCCCACTGGGGAGGGGTCCTCCTCTGTTGGGGGGACCCCCACCCCCTTTTCTTGCAACGGTTGCAACAGCAGCAGCAGCGGCAGTAGTAGTAACAGCAAGAGCAGCAGGAGCAGCAAGAGCAGCAGGAACAGTAAGAGACATAGGAGCAGCAGCAGTAGTAGTAGCAACAGGAGGAGCAGCAACAGCGGAAGCAGCAGCAGCAGCAGGAGGAGCAACGGCGCCAGCAGTCCTCTGACGTCGTTGGCGATAACCCTGACCCCCTCGCTCCTCTTCAGCAACAGCTCACCGCCCCGACGTAGCAGCTTACGGTACTACAACCGTTAGTCTCCCAGTCTGCCCCCAATGCGCCTCCGTCCTTCCTCCCTCCAGGGCGCGCCAGCCTAGCTGTGTCTGCTGCCACGCAATACTTGGCCCAGCAGCAGACTCTGCGCTAGCAGTAGACAGTGACCTCCATCCTTGGCCCCACTCTGGGTGCTGGCCGCAGGCAAAAGGACTTTGAGACGCCACCGCCGCCGCTTCAGGCTGGCGAGCAGTTCCGGAGCTGGGAGCTGAACTTCCGCATCTGGGCGCAGGGTGAGGGCCTGTGGGCATACTACACCCTACCGTATGACGCCACCCTGGCCGACCAGCTGTATGACGCTGGTCATGCCATTCAGGCTCTCATCCCTGTCGCCCCTCCGGCTTCCAGCCTCGCCCTCGAGCCCTTCTTAGGCGACTTCACCGCTGGTGCCACCCCAGACCCTGCAGCTGCGTGGCACATTCTCACTCGTCTCCATCGCCTGTCCAGCGACGCTGAGACTAGCCGCCTGCTGCGGGAGTTCAACTCCCTGTACATGGGGGAGACCGAGACGGTCACCTCCTTCTGGTAGCGGGCGGAGGACATCCTTCGTCACCTCGGGAAATCTGCCCCACCCCCTTTTGCCGCGCTCCTCATCATCAAGCGCGGTGCCACCGAAGCGTACTCGGACGTCTTCGTCCACTACCCTCATGACGTTTTTTCCACGATGGCGGCCCAGGACACCCTCCTGCCCTGGGCATACGAGCTCTTCCTCCACATTGAGGAAGCTCGTCTGGAGTCCCGACTCTAGTGCACAGAGGCCGCCGCCTCCCCTGCCATCGCCTCCCCTGCCGTCGCCTCCGTGGCCGTCGCCTCCCCCGTCGCAGCTGCCTCATCATCGTCGGGGAAGAAGAAGCGTCGGACCAAGAAAGGCAAAGGTCAGCAACAGTAGCAGCAGTCGTCGACCGAGTCCAGCACTGGTGGCTCGGTCTGCTACAACTGTGGCCAGCCCGGGCACGGGTGGTACACGTGCCCTCTACCGACGGATGAGGCGCGCGTCATCGCCACTATGTGTCGCCAGCGCGAGCGCCGTCACGCCTCTGCCGCCGTGACTGTCGCCGGCTCTGACACCTCCGCCTCATCCAGCAGCTCCACCACTCCGGTTGCATCGCCGGTCGCACCGACACCACCGCCGCAGCCATCAGCACCGGGCAATCCTTCTACCCGAGCTCCGGCGCCATCAACCCGCACTCCGTCTACACTCCCGGGCCATCCTCCCGCGAGTGCCAGCTGGAGCAGTTCATCGCGCTCCAGCTCGGCCTCCCTCGCCCTCCTCCCCAGGGAAGTGCGAGTTGCATCACTTCCTGCTCCCCTGTCCAGCCCTGCATGACTGAGACTGAGCTACGGTCATGCCCTATTTCTTCATCTGTCTCGTCGTCTCTCATGGTCTCCGCTACCCCCTCCCAGGACGACGTTGCTTGGCTTGACGATTGGCAGTCTCGATTCGCACCTCCTTCCACCGCGTCCGCGTCCCTTGCTTGCTACCACGTGACCGTTAGTGATCTTGCGACCCCGGTCCAGGACCCTGCTGAGACCTGGATCATCGACTCCGGGGCCACGCATCGCATGACGGCCTATCGTGAGGCTTTTAGTATGCTTGATCCTGTAGGCGATGTTTCCAATGTCCGGACAGGCTCTGGCCAGGTGTTGCCTGTCCGTGATGTTGGCGTCGTATGTTTCCGTGGTCCCTCCGGTGACGTCTTTCTGACCGATGTCCTCTTCGTCCCTGGTCTTCAGCTCAGCCTTCTTTCCGTCACTGCCCTTGACCGTATGAGCATGGATGTTGTGCACTCGCGTGATGTTGGCACTGTGTCGTTGCATTCGTCTGGTCTTGTCGTACTGCACGCCACCGCTCGTGGCAACCTGTGGCATGTACCTCGTCTGTCCTCCTCTCCTTCTGTCTCCTCCCCTTCGGCCGCCACAGGCCATGTGTTTGTCACCAGCACGCTTTCTCCTCAGCACACTCGCCTCCTGCACCGCCGCCTCTGCCACGTCCACTCTGCCGCCGTAGACAGCATGCTCCGCACCCAGCCGGCCAAAGGCCTTGACCCGGAGACTTTTCCCCTCCCGTGCCCAACTGAATGCATTGACTATGCTCAGGGGAAGATGCAGCGGTCCACATATCCCTTGTCTTCCTCCCATGCATCTGCCCTCCTCGACCTTGTCCATTCGGACGTCATGGGTCCTCTCCCTACCGAGTCCGTCGGCGAGCATGGTCGCTATGTCCTCATCCTCACTGACGACTATTCTCGCTACCGTTGGATCTTCTACCTTTGGCAGAAGAGCGATGTCGCCCACGCCATCCAGGACTGGCTTGTCCTTGCGGAGCGCGAGTGTGGCCGCTCTCTCTGCCGCTTTCGCTCCGATCGCGGCGGTGAGTACCTGGGTGAAGCCACGACCTTTCTCGCCTCCCGCGGAATTCGCCATTAAACGTCCGCGCCTTACACACCCGCCCAGAATGGTGTCTCCGATCGGTGGAACCGTACTATGGCCGACGCTATCCGCACCATGCGGATCGAGTCTGGTCTCTCCGATGGCTTCTATTTTGAAGCCATGACCTACATGACCTGGGTCTGGAACCGGATTCCCCACGGTCCCCTTCCCCGGCAGTCCACACCGTACTAGCATTGGTGCGGTCAGCGAGCTGACTTCCGCCCGGCTCGCGTCTGGGGCTCCGTGGCCATTGTGTGGCTGCCCGTCCCGTAGTAGGACGGCAAGCTCGCCCCTCACGGACGTCCCTGCACCTTCCTCGGTGTCTCTCGTCAGTCCAAGGCCTGGCGCTTCTGGGATCCCTCCCGGCACTGCATCGTTGAGTCCCCGGACGTCCTCCTCTTCGAGGACCTGTTTCCTCGCGACCTCATTCGCTCCGGCTCATCCGTGTCTATCCCGTCGCGTGGGGGAGTGGTGAGTCCGTCCTCCGCCCTGCCGCTTCCGGGTGACACGTCCCTCAGTCCCTCCGAGCCGGTAGCCCCAGTCACGTCCGCTGGTCCCTCCGGGCCGGCACGTCCGGTTGCGTCCGCTGGTCCCTCTGGGCCAGCAGCCCCAGTCGCGTCCGCTAATCCCTTCGGGCCGGCACCCCCAATCGCGTCCGCAAGTCCCTCAGAGCCAGCAGCCCCAGTCACGTTCGCTGGTCCCTCAGGGCCGGCACCTCCGGTCGCGTCCGCTGGTCCCTCCGGGCCGGCACCCCCAGTCGCGTCTGCTGGTCCCTCCGAGTCGGCAGCCCCAGTCATGTCCGATGGTCCCTCCGGGTCGGCACCTCCGGTCGCGTCCGCTGGTCCCTCCGGGCCAGCAGCCCCAGTCGCGTCCGCTGGTCCCTCCGGGCCGGCACCCCCAGTCGCGTCCGCTGGTCCCTCCGGGCAGGCACCTCCAGTCGCGTCCGCTGGTCCCTTCGGGCCAGCATCCCCAGTCGCGTCGGCTGGTCCCTCCGGGCCAGCAACCCTGTCCGCCTCCATCAGCCCGATGGACTCAGTGCTGTCACCTGCCCTGCCACGCTACACGCATGGCCCGGGCGGCAGCCTCCGACCCAGACAGTCGGTGAGCGCGCAGACCGTCGCTCCGCGCTCCGTGGCGCCTCGACCCCCCGTGGCTCCACGTGTCTCCTCCGCTCCCACGGTCGTGAGTGGGGATCCTGGCACCAAGGCCCTCGGTCTGACCACCTCGGCTATCATTGCAGACCTCCATCCGGGCTCCGCACTGGGCTACGCCATGCTCCATCATGAGCATCGGTGCGCTGTCGTGGCTACACTCGCGCGCGTCCCATCTGGGGCTCGAGATGCACACGCTCTCTCATTCCGCTCCACAGCACGCCCGGAGGACCCAGACACCCTATGCGAGGCATGAGCCTTTCCTGAGGCCACACACTGGGACGCTGCCTGCGCCGATGAGCTTGCCGCTATCCGACAGCACCACGTGTATGACCTCGTCGACCTTCCCCCAGGACAGAAGGCCATCGGTGCCAAGTGGGTCTTTCGGCGCAAGTGGAAGCCCAACGGATCCTCAGACAAGTACAAGGCCCGCCTTACAGCCAAGGGTTTTGCCCAAATTCCTGGGGTCGATTACGACCAGATCTTTGCCCCAGTTGGTAGGTTCTCCACTAGCCGGGCACTCTTCAGTCTGGTCGCCCAACATGGGTGGGAGCTGCACCAGATGGATGTGAGCAACGCTTTTCTCCATGGTTCACTGGAGGGTGAGTAGCTCTACATGGTGTAGCCCCCAGACTTCGATGATGGCACTGGGAGAGTCTGGCGACTGCGCAAGGCCCTATATGGCCTCAAGCAATCGCCTCTATGCTGGAACCAAGAGATTAGTAGCACGCTCCTTCGTGGCGGGCTCCAGCGCAGCACCGCTGACCGCGCACTGTTTGTCAGTCCGCGAGGCCAGACTTTCGCCGTTGTTCTGGTACACATCTACGATCTGCTCATTGCATCGCCAGACACGGCTGCCATCCAGCATGTCAAGGATCTGTTGCACGCTGCCTACCAGATGAAGGACCTTGGGTTTGCCAGGATCTTCCTGGGCATGGAACTCAAGCATGATCGCTCCCAGGGCGTCCTGCACATCCACCAGGCCGCCTATGTGCAGACGCTGTCCACCCGCTTTGCGGAGGACCTGCCACTCGTGCCGAGCGCATCCTCACCCATGTCACCCGATGGCCAGGCGAAGCTGAAGAGTCCTGACCCAGTCGTTGTGGGGGAGCCAGTTGACGTGACCACNCTCGAGCATGATCGCTCCCAGGGCGTCCTGCACATCCACCAGGCCGCCTATGTGCAGACGCTGTCCACCCGCTTTGCGGAGGACCTGCCACTCGTGCCGAGCGCATCCTCACCCATGTCACCCGATGGCCAGGCGAAGCTGAAGAGTCCTGACCCAGTCGTTGTGGGGGAGCCAGTTGACGTGACCACGTACCTGCGAGTCATCGGGTCACTGATGTTCCTGCCGACGACGACGCGTCCAGACATCGCGTTTGCCGTCAACCTCCTGGCCCAGTTCTCTCAGGAGCCGCGTCACCTCCACTACGAGGTCGCGATCTGAGTACTGCGCTATGTTGTCTCGACTCCTCGGCAAGGTCTCATGTTCCGCCGTCAGCCGTCTGTTGTCGCGGTGGGCTACACGGATAGTGACTAGGCCGGCAGTCCGGACGGTAAGAGTCGCACAGGGTGGATCGTTCTGATTGGCGGCAAAACTGTGTCCTGGCGCAGTGGCAAGCAAGGATGCATTGCACGCAACACTGCTGAGGCTTAGTACGTTGCTCTTGGCTCGGGCGCGTGTGAGAGTGTGTGGTTGCGTCGTCTGTTGTCCGAGTTGCGCCAGTCCGTCGCATCCATCACGTTGCACTTTGACCATGAGGGTGCCATGGCCATCGCCGACAATGACGACGTGCATCACACACGCACAAAGCACATCAATGTTGAGTATCACTATGTGTGTTCATTGTTGCATGAAGGTAGCGTCAGCATCGTGTGGGTTGACACAGCACGGCAGTTGGCTGACATCTTGACCGAGGCACTGAAGCGCGAATCGTTCAAGAAGGCTGTGAGTTCAGTCGGCATGCGTCCGTGAGTGACTCTCTCTGTCCTTGCTTGCATCTCTGCTTGGCCCTGGGGAGTCTGGTCACTGACTGTGTCTCTGCCCGCATATGTGCACTATGCCTGTGAGTCATGGGGGAGTGTTGGTTTTCGTGCATCTCTCATTGTACTCTCTTGTGTCCTCCCGGCTTGTGTACATCGGCGTGCAGATGACTGACGGCGAGACTTGACGCCGCTGGAGTGTCGCTCGGTGGAGCCGACGCACGCTGAGGCTCACTCACCCGTCGCCAGAGCCTCCTCCCTCTGGCGATGCGCTCAGCTCCATCGACAGGCCTCCTCGGTGGTCGGGCTTCCGGCAGTCACTGCCACTGCAGATGCAGTCTGCATACACCTAGGCCTGTGTCTGGCTGTGGCATTGCGTCTGCAGCATCATGCGATGCCCAGGCTCCATGTCTTCTGTTGTATGGCCCTGTTTGGCATCGCTGACTGTCGTAGGCACTGCCTGGGTTCGTGCAGCCATAACTTCTTGTACTATTTTTCTAGCTGATTCTGACCGCACGACCACGTTTGCAGCGTCGATATTATGGTATGGTCCAGTTTTCAGGAAAAACGGACGACGCCCGGGTTTTGGGCTGTCGGGCGTCTGGCAGGACTCACCGAGAAAACGCTGCCTGCCAGAAAATAGATCTAGCACTATTTTCTGATTGGTTGGTTAGCTGAGTAACAACTTTTACACTAGTGGGGGGGGCTAAAACTTGGAGGGGTTCCCCATTGTTGCTCATTCTTCATTGTTAATCAGTTACTTCCATTTTTCAGCTGCTTTCTAACGCTAACACTGGCGCGGGCACTTCTGAGTAACAAACCCAGAGCTTCCAGACTTAGTCTCTAGAGCAGCAGACTGATGGGGCAGCAGACTTAAGCAATGAGCGTGGAAACCTGCACGCTGCATCGACAACGCATGCTGCCCCAACCTGCTGCCTAGGTTTCTAGCTACCTGCGGCCGCGTCAAGAATGGCACCTGCCAGGCCGATGGAGTTAGTGTGAACTGGAAGGACGGGGATCACCCCAGGGACCTCTAGGGGTGGCGACGACCCAGCTGATGCAGCTGCTGTGGGAGATGGAGGAGATGTGGGGTCGGTTGCTGACGCAACGTTGGATGACTGCAGATCCCGAGGAGGTTGCATGTTTGATGAGTGGGGTGGTGATGGAGGTAGGTTGCCTGGTGTGTAAACCTACCGATTTATTGCTTCTTCCCTCACAGCTCCTTCCCTCGCATTTAGTACTACTACTTCCTAGCGCCAGTAGGAGCCGTCAAGCATGCGGAACCACAAAGGTGTATCGTCGTCATGCGGAGTGGGAGAGCGAGGATCCTCCCGCCCGTCGTCAGCGTAGTGGGCAGCTGTACGAGGGGAATCAAGCTCCTCGTCTGGAGGGTCGTCGAGAGGTGGTGAGTCCAGGATGGCTGCTGATGTGACTGCTCGGGCAGGCGAGATGTGTCCCTGTCCCCTCATGCTAGGCACAGAAGATGTACGGGTGCGACGAGCCGTAGGGTAGCAGGGAACCGCAAGACAGTGAAGGCAGCTGAAGCAAGATGCTCCAACTGCAGTGATCGTAGGCCACTGTGGCAAGAGTGTCGCTTGAGAGTGAGGACGGCGGGAAGGTCTCAGTCCGCAAGAGGAGGGTCTGAGTGAATGGAGACCCCCGCAACAAGTATGTGCCTCCAGAGAGGGAAGGCTTGGCCCTCGTGGAATGTAGCAGACTGCTGTGGGCTCTAAGTGTGGTGCGAGAGATGCACGCAGGTCCGCCCGCGGGTGTGGGCGACCGAAGAGTGGTGCGGCTGCGAGCTGCGAACGATTACAGCAACTCCCCTGGGTGGTGCTGCTGCTGCTGCTCTGTACTGGAGATACCGTAGTGTCTCCTATATTCGCCTATTTTTTAAAACCCAATTAAGTGACAGTTAAATTCGACTATAATTTTGAGCCCCCTAATTTTAGACCTGATTCGTCCAAAGCCCTTGTACTGTTTTGGTCGAACTCCCAGGTCATGTCCTCGCTTGGCCCTCGGTTGTAAGAACTTGAAAGTTCGAGTGTTTGAGAGCAACTTCCCACCTCGCACCTCTTGTCGCACTTTTTTTCGCTAATCGCGTCCTTCCGAGTTGTGTCGCAGGTCGTATCATGCGATGTCCGCATGCAGTCCATGGGGGGCTACACGTGGAACATGGAAATCTCCCGTCGCGCTTCAAGTCTTTAGGAGCTTGCGCGCGGAACATGAAACTGCATATAGAGGAATACGATTTTTGTAATTTTAGGAGTGATTCGTCCATTAGAAGCATTTTTTTAGGTGCTTGAATGGTCGAAGGAAAAGAATAATTTTAGTCGAACGTAAGCGACACTGCGGTATGTACCGGGAGAGAGTGCGCGGCTGCGAGAAAGCTTGCGGCGAGGCGGGGCAAGACTGCCACGAGCAGCAGTCTTGGCAAGACTACCATGAAGGCCCCATGTTCCCTTGTGTGGGTGGCCTCATCAACTTGCACTAAGATTCCCACGCCTTGTAATTGCTAGGCAGCTTCCTAGTGAATGTGTGTGTGAGGTAGCACTAGGGCACAAGAACGCACACAGAATGCCATGGATGTGGGAACCACTTGCCTTTCAAACTCGGGCAAAACAAAGACAAGAGTGTGAGAGGTGAGCGAGCGAGACTTGGGAACCGGTGAGTGTTGGTTTTTTGCACGTCTCTCATTGTGCTCTTTTGTGTCCTCCCGGCTTGTGTACATCGGCGTGCAGATGACTGACGGCGAGACGCGACGCTGATGGAGTGTCGTCCGGTGGAGCCGACGCACGCTGATGTCTTCTCGCAGTTCGCTGGAGCCTCCTCTCTCAGGCGACGCGCTCAACTCCATCGGCAGGCCTCCTCGGCGGTCGTGCTGCCGGCGGTCATTGACACCGCATTTGCTGCTTGCATGCGTCCAGCGCGTCCCATTGCGTCTGCGTCGTCATGCACTGCCTAGGGTCCCAGTTGCATGTTGCATGGCCCTGTTTGGCAGCATAAACCGTTGTGGGCACTATCTGGGTTTAGGCTGCCATAACTCCTCGCTACTATTTTTCTAGCAGATTCTGACCGCTCGGCTGCGTTCGCAGCGGCGGTATTATGGTATGGTCCAGTTTTCAGGCAAAACGGACGACGCCCGGGTTTTGGGCTGTCGGCTGCCTGGCAGGCCTCACCGAGAAAACCTGCAAGCCTGAACTGAGCTATTTTCTGATTGGCTGTTGAACTGAGTAACAAGCTCTACAGAGCTGGGGGGGGCCTAGAACTTGGAGGGGTCTCCCATTGTTGTTCATTCTTCATTCCTAATCAGTCACTTACAGTTTTCAGCTGCTTTCTGGCGCTAACACTGGCGCGCGCATTTCTGAGTAACAAACCCAGAGCTTCCAGACTTAGACTCTAGAGCAGCAGACTGAGGGGGCAGCTGACTTAAGCAACGAGCGTGGAAGCCTGCACGCTGAATCAACAACGCTGCTGCCCCAACCTGCTGCCTAGGCTATTCCATTCTGGTATCAGAGCCAGAGCGTAGCAGCAGCAGCAGAAGACTGACGAACAGGTGCCAGACAACGCCGGCGGACCCCCATACGCGCCAGTACAGGGGAAATGCTGCCGGATTTTTTCCGGCAGCATTGAACCGCCTGGTGGCGGCGTCAGATTTTTTCCCACGGCCACTGGGCCAGGGGAAATGCTGCCGAATTTTTTTCGGCAGCACTGACCCCCACGCGTGACGCGAGGAGGTGAGCGGCAGGCGGCGTCTGACGTCTGCGGGCGACGACGCAAGCGGCGAACGTCACCCAGGTGCAGTGACTGGCACCGCCAGCAGCAGCAGGCGGCAGCAGCAGCTGGCAGCAGCACGCAGCAGCAGCAGCTCGCGGCTGTAGCAGCAGCAGCTTGCGGCAGCGGTAGCAGCAGCGTGCAGCAGCGGCAGCAGCGTGCAGCAGCAGCAGCTGCACGCAGCAACAGCTTGGAGCAGCAGCCCGCAGCGGCAGCAGGCAGCAGCGGCAGCGGCAGCGGCAGCCGGCAGCCGGCAGCAGCGGCAGCGGCAACAGGCAGCAGCCGCAGCACGCAGCAGCTGCAGCAGCGTGCAGCAGCAGCAGCGAGCTGCAGCAGCTGCTGCAGCGAGCCGCAGCAGTAGCCAGCAGCAGCAGCTGCCAGCCGCGGCTGCTGCTGCTCGCTGCTCGCAGCGAACGAGCAGCGAACAGCAGCCCGCTGCTGCCAGCGAGCAGCACCTTGCTGCTGCCAGGCGAGCAGCAGTCCGCTGCTCGCTACAGACAGCGGGCTGCTGCCCGCTGACAAAGAGAGAAGAAGAAGAAAAAAAAAGGGCAACAGAAAAAAAATCCCCCACCCCCGCAGCTCGCTGCAGCAACCCGCCGTAGCAGCGAGCAGCTGCTGCAGCACGCAGTAGCCGCAGCAGCACGCGACTGCAGCAGCGCATAGCCGCAGCGGCGAGCTACAGCAGCCGCGGCAGCCGCAACAGCTCGTAGCAACAGCAGCTGCGGCTGCAACTGCAGCAGCCACAGCAGCAGTAGCAGCAAGCAAGCAGCAGCAGCAGCAGTAGTAGCAGCAGCAGCAGCAAGCAAGCAGCAACAGCAGCAGCAACAGCAGCGGCAGCAACCGCAGCAGCAGCAACAGCAGCAGCAGCAGCGGCAGCGGCTGCAGCGGCATCAGGAGCAACAACAACAGCAGCGGCCCCAACGTCCGCCGCTGCTGACGTCAGCACTCCTCTGTTGATGTCACTACTGACGTCACTGCTGACGTCATCAACAACAACAAAAAAAAGGGAGAAAGGATAGAAAACAAGGGACACTGAGTAATGGAAGGGAGTCCTGATGAGGGATCCTCCTCTGGTGGGGGGACCCCTACCCCTCCCTTCTTGCAGCGACTGCTGCAGCAATAGCAGCAGCACCCGCCGCCGCTTCAGTAGCAGCAGCTGCCGCCGCTGCAGCAGCAGCAGCCACCGCCGCTGCAGCAGTAGCAGCCGCCGCCGCCGCAGCAGGAACAGCAGCAGCCGCCGCCGCTGCAACAACAGCAGCAACTGCCACCGCCGCTGCAGCAGTAGCAGCAGCCACCGCCACTACAGCAGCAATAGCCGCCGCCCCTGCAGCAGCACCAGCAGCAGCCACCGCCGCTGCAGCAGCAGCAGCCACCGCCGCTGCAGCAACAGCAACAGCATCCCCCACCGCTGCAGCAGCATCAGCCGCCACCCCTACAGCAGCAGCAGCCGCCGCCCCTGCAGCAGCAACAGCCGCCGCCCCTGCAGCAGCAGCAGCAGACAATGCCGCTGCAGCAGCAGACACCGCCGCTACAGCAGCAACAGCAGCCGCCGCCCTTGCAGCAGCAGCAGCAGCAGCAGCAGCAGCCCACTGGCAACGTTGGCGGCCATCCTGACCCTCTCGCTGCTCTTCAGCAACAGCTTGCCGCCTTGACGCAGCAGCTTGCAGTGCTACAGCCGGTCGCTTCCCACAGCGCCACCAGTGCGCCGTTGTCCTTCATGCCCCCAGGGCATGCTAGCCCCGCTGTGTCCGCTGCCACGTACTACCTGGCACAGCAGCAGACTCAGCGCCAACGGCAGACAGTGACCTTCGTCCTTGGCCCCACTTTGGGTGCCGGCCGCAGGCAAAAGGACTTTGAGACACCTCCGCCGCCGCTTCAGAGCGGCGAGCAGTTCCGGAGCTGGGAGCTCAGCTTCCGGATCTGGGCGCAGGGTGAAGGTCTGTGGGCCTACTACACCCTGCCTTACGACTCCACCCAGGCCGATCAGCTGTATGACGCTGGTCGCGCCGTCCGCGCCCTTGTCCCAGTCGCCCCCCCCGCTTCCCGCCTTGCCCTGGAGCCCTTCCTCGGCGACTTCACCGTTGGCGTCATCCCTGACCCTGCAGCTGCATGGCACGTCCTCACCAGGCCCCATCGCCTGTCCAGCGACGCTGAGATCAGCCGTCTGCTTCGGGAGTTCAACTCCCTGCACATGGGGGAGACCGAGACAGTCACCGCCTACTGGCAGCGGGCGGAGGACATCCTTCGTCGTCTCGGCAAGTCTGCCCCGCCCCCTCTGTCTGCGCTCCTCACCATCAAGCACGGCGCCACCAGTGCGTACGCGGACGTCTTCGTCCACTATCCCCAGGACGTCCTCTCCACCATGGCGGCCCAGGGCACTCTCATGCCCTGGGCATACGAGCTCTTCCTCCGCATTGAGGAAGCTCACCAGGAGTCTCAGCTCCATCGCACGGAGGCACTTGCTTCCCCCGCCGTCGCCTCCCCTGTCGTTGCCTCCGTGGCTGTCTCCTCCCCTGCCACTGCTACCTCGTCGCCTTCGGGGAAGAAGAAGAAGAACCGCAACAAGAAAGGCAAGGGTCCGCCGCAGCAGCAGCAGCAGCAGTCGTCGACCGGGTCCAGCAGTGGTGGCTCGGTCTGCCACAACTGTGGTCAGACCGGGCACGGGTGGTACACGTGCCCCCTCCCGACGGACGAGGCGCGCGTCATCGCCACAATGCGCCGTCAGCGGGAGTGCCGCCTTGCCTCTGCCGCCGTCGCTGCTGCTGGTCCCGACACTCCGACTTCCTCCAGCAGCTCTGCCACTTCGGCAGCTCCGGCTGCCCCGCCGACAGCCGCACCGCAGCAGCACTACCCGTAGTAGTACTACCCTCAGCCATCGGCGCCTCCGCTTCATTCACCGGCTCCGCCCTCCTACTACCCGGGTTCCGGCGCCGTCACTCCTCACTCCGTCTACACTCCTGGGCCGTCCTCCCGTGAGCGTCAGCTGGAGTAGTTCATCGCGCTCCAGCTTGGCCTGCCTCGCCCTCCTCCCCAGGGAAGTGCGAGTTGCGTCACATCCTGCCCCCCGGATCCTCCCTGCATGACTGAGACTGAGCTGCGGTCGTGTCCTCTTTCTTCGTCTATCTCGTCGTCTCCCGTGGTCTCCTCCACCCCACTTCTTGACGACATCGCATGGCTTGATGATTGGCAGTCTCGCTTCACGCCCCCTTCTACCGCGTCCGCGTCCCTCGCTTGCTGCCACGTGACCGTGAGTGATCTGGCGACCCCTGTCCAGGATCTTTCTGAGACCTGGATCATCGACTCCGGGGCCACGCACCACATGACGGCCTCTCGCGAGGCCTTCAGTATGCTCGTTCCTGTCGGCGATGTCTCCGGTGTCCGGACAGGCTCCGGACAGGTGTTACCTGTCCGTGGTGTTGGCGTCGTTCGTTTCCGTGGTCCGGCCGGTGACGTCTTCCTGACCGATGTTCTCTTTGTCCCTGGTCTTGAGCTCAGCCTCCTGTCCGTGACTGCCCTTGACCGCATGAGCATGGATGTTGTGCACTCGCGTGGTGTCGGCACTGTGTCGTTGCGTCCTTCTGGTCTCGTCATCCTGCACGCCACCGCTCGTGGCAACTTGTGGCAC
>SZWC01010708.1:0-17566 GCA_023375785.1 Penium margaritaceum | reverse complement strand
GCGTGTGGCCGCTCCCTTCGCCGCTTTCGCTCCGATCGCGGTGGCGAGTACATGGGTGAGGCCACGACTTTCCTCGCCTCCCGCGGGATCCACCACGAGACTTCGGCGCCCTACACACCCGCCCAGAACGGTGTCTCCGAGCGGTGGAACCGGACTATGGCCGACGCCGTCCGCACCATGCGTGTCGAGTCTGGTCTTTCCGAGGGCTTCTACTTTGAAGCCATGGCTTACATGACCTGGGTCTGGAACCGGATTCCCCACGGTCCCCTTCCCCGTCAGTCCACCCCGTACCAGCATTGGTGCGGTCAGCGCGCTGACCTCCGCCCCGCTCGCGTCTGGGGTTGTGTCGCCATTGTCTGGCTGCCCGCCCCACAGTAGGGCGGCAAGCTCGCCCCCCGCGGCCGTCCCTGCACCTTCCTTGGTGTCTCTCGCCAGTCCAAGGCCTGGCGCTTCTGGGACCCCTCCCGGCACTACATCGTTGAGTCCCGGGATGCCCTCTTCTTCGAGGACCTGTTTCCTCGTGACCTCATTCGCTCCGGCTCGTCTGTGTCTATCCCGTCGCGTGGGGGAGTGGTGAGTCCGTCCTCCGTCCTACCGCGTCCGGGTGACACATTCGCCGGTCCCTCCGGGCCAGCTGTCCCAGCCGCGTCCGCTGGTCCCTCCGGGCCAGCTGCCCCAGCCGCGTCCGCTGGTCCCTCCGGGCCAGCTGCCCCAGCCGCGTCCGCTGGTCCCTCCGGGCCAGCTGCCCCAGCCGCGTCCATTGGTCCCTCCGGGCCAGCTGCCCCAGCCGCGTCCGCTGGTCCCTCCGGGCCAGCTGCCCCAGCCGCGTCCGCTGCTCCCTCCAGGCCAGCTGCCCCAGCCGCGTCTGCTGGTCCCTCCGGGCCAGCCTCCCCAACCGCGTCCGCTGGTCCCTCCGGGCCAGCTGTACCAGTCACGTCGGCTGGTCCTTCCGGGCCAGCCTCCCCAGCCGCGTCCGCTGGTCCCTCCGGGCCAGCTGACCCAGTCGCGTCTGCTGGTCCCTCCGGGCCAGCCTCCCCAGTCGCGCCCGCTGGTCCCTCCGGGCCAGCTGACCCAGTCGCGTCTGCTGGTCCCTCCGGGCCAGCCTCCCCAGTCGCGCCCGCTGGTCCCTCCGGGCCAGCCTCTCCAGTCGTGTCCGCGGATCTCTCCGGGCGGACAGCCCCAGTCGTCTCCACTGGCCCATCAGACTCAGCGTCGTCGCACGCCTTGCCACGCTACACACGTGGCCTCGGTGGCAGCCTCCGACCCAGGCCGTCGGTGAGCGTGAAGACCGTCGCACCGCTCTCGGTGGCGCCTCGACCCCCCGTGGCTCCACGTGCCTCCTCCACTCCCACGGTCGTGAGTGGGGACCCTGGCACCAAAGCCCTGGGCCTGACCACCGCGGCCATCATTGCAGATCTACACCCGGGCTCCGCATTGGGCTACGCCATGCTCCATCACGAGCATCGGCACGCTGTCGTGGCTGCCCTTGCGCGCATCCCACCTGGGGCGCGAGAGGCACATGCTCTCTCAGTTCGGTCCACAGCACGCCCGGAGGACCCAGCCACCTTGCGCGAGGCACGAGCCTCCCCTGAGGCCGCACACTGGGACGCTGCTTGCGCCGATGAGCTTGCTGCCATCCGCCAGCACCAAGTGTACGACCTCGTCGACCTTCCTCCAGGTCGGAAGGCCATCGGCGCCAAGTAGGTCTTTCGGCGCAAGTGGAAACCTGACGGGTCCTTGGACAAGTACAAGGCCCGCCTCACTGCAAAGGGNCATGGGTGGGAGCTGCATCAGATGGATGTGAGCAACGCTTTTCTCCATGGTTCACTGGAGGGTGAGGAGCTTTACATGGTGTAGCCACCAGGCTTCGACGATGGCACCGGGAGAGTGTGGCGCCTGCGTAAGGCCCTCTATGGCCTGAAGCAGTCGCCTCGGTGCTGGAACCAGGAGATCAGCAGCACGCTCCTTCGTGGTGGGCTCCAGCGCAGCACCGCAGACCCTACACTGTTTGTCAGTCCGCGAGGCCAGACCTTCGCTGCTGTTCTGGTGTACGTCGACGACCTCCTCATTGCGTCGCCAGACACGGCTGCCATCCCGTGCGTCAAGGAACTACTGCACGCCACCTACCAGATGAAGGATCTCGGGTCTGCCCGAGTCTTCCTGGGCATGGAGCTCGAGCATGATCGCTCCCAGGGCATTCTCCATGTCCATCAGGCTGCTTATGTGCAGACTCTGTCCACTCGCTTCGCCGAGGACCTGCCACTCGTACCGAGCGCATCCTCACCCATGTCGCCCGATGGCCAGGTGAAGTTGAAGAGTCTTGACTCAGCTGTTGTGGGGGAGCCAGTTGACGTGACTGCGTACCTGCGAGTCATCGGGTCATTGATGTTCCTGGCGACGACGACGCGTCCAGACATCGCGTTCGCCGTCAACCTCCTGGCTCAGTTTTCTCAGGAGCCGCGTCACCTCCACCACGAGGCCGCGATCCGAGTACTGCGCTATGTCGTCTCGACTCCTCGGCGAGGTCTCATGTTCCGCCGTCAACCGTCTGTTGTCGCAGTGGGCTACACCGACAGNAGGCGCGTGTGAGAGTGTGTGGTTGCGTCGTCTACTGTCTGAGTTGCGCCAGTCTGTCCCATCCATCACGCTGCATTGTGACAATGAGAGTGCCATGGCCATCGCCGACAATGACGGCGTACATCACACACGCACAAAGCACATCAACGTCGAGTATCACTATGTGCGTTCATTGTTGCATGACGACAGCATCAGCATCGTGTGGGTTGAGACAGCACGGCAGTTGGCTGACTTCCTGACCAAGGCACTGAAGCGCGACTCGTTCAAGAAGGCTGTGAGTTTCGTCGGCGTACGTCCTTGAGTGGCTCTCTCTTTGTATCTGCCTACGTCTCTGCATGCCCTGGAGGAGTCTGGATGTCGACCGTGTCCCTGTCCGCCCATGTGCACTACGCCTGTGAGTTATGGGGGAGTGTTGGTTTTTTTTTGCATCTCTCATTGTGCTCTGTTGTGTCCTCCCGGCTTGTGTACATCGACGTGCAGATGACTGACGGCGAGACTCGACACTGATGGAGTGTCGTCCGGTGGAGCCGACGCACGCTGAGGTCTTCTCGCAGTTCGCTGGAGCCTCCTCTCTCAGGCGACGCGTTCAGCTCCATCGGCAGGCCTCCTCGGCGGTCGTGCTGCCGGCGGTCATTGACACCGCATTTGCTGCTTGCATGCGTCCAGCGCGTCCCATTGCGTCTGCATCGTCATGCATTGCCTAGGGTCCCAGTTGCATATTGCATGGCCCTGTTCGGCAGCATAAACCGTTGTGGGCACTATCTGGGTTTAGGCTGCCATAACTCCTCGCTACTATTTTTCTAGCAGATTCTGACCGCACGGCTGCGTTNGCAGCGGCGGTATTATGGTATGGTCCAGTTTTCAGGCAAAACGGACGACGCCCGGGTTTTGGGCTGTCGGCTGCCTGGCAGGCCTCACCAAGAAAACCTGCCAGCCTGAACTGAGCTATTTTCTGATTGGGTGTTGAACTGAGTAACAAGCTCTACAGAGCTGGGGGGGGGCCTAGAACTTGGAGGGGTCTCCCATTGTTGTTCATTCTTCATTCCTAATCAGTCATTGTCAGTTTTCAGTTGCTTTCTGGCGCTAACTCTGGCGCGAGCGTTTCTGAGTAACAAAACCGAGAGCTTCCAGACTTAGACTCTAGAGCAGCAGACTGAGGGGGCAGCTGACCTAAGCAACGAGCGTGGAAGCCCGCACGCTGCATCAACAACGCTGCTGCCCCAACACGCTGCATAGCCGGACGACAATCACATCATTCCTTCAAAATAAAGCATACATCATGCAGAGATTTATCATATAGATAACACTAAACATAGGTTCAATATTTCTTTAGACAAAGCATGATCATAATCGTTTTTATAGTTCCAAATATTCACTTTTACGAATGATTATATAAATTAACCTTAACATGGGAAGTTACCAAACATGTGAAGGATAAACTTGTAGTCATCTGTTACCAAGCATGAAAGTTCAGCGATCCCTTGATGAATGCAATCTTAAGATGTTTATTGATATCAAAGTGGGAAATGGTTACCACATTGCCTTGTAGGGAAAAAATTAATATAATAATTCTTCATACCATGGTAAAACAAGATAATACAAGCACCTTTTAAAGGGCTTATCATTTCCATCTTGGTTCAACACTTTGTGATTAGTCTCATCTTGGTTGAGGTAAAACATCACAAAAAAATCCTATAATGAAATATACCCATCAATGTAATAAATATCACAATAAGTAGTTTATTCACAAATGAACACATTCTATGATTTTTAGATCATGTATTAATTGTTTAAAAATCGGTGAATTTGACCATTTGTAGCGTGAGGGCAAGTTCAACCCTCCCATTTTGCGATAGCGAGGGGATGGACGCACGCCACCCCTTGCTATTGCAAGGTTTGGCCGGTGCCTAGCCACTTGATGGCTAATGGCCGACTGGCAGCCCGCCAGCTCCGTGGCCGACGGCCGGTCAAGTGACCAACCGGCCACCCGTCGCCAAGCCACCAGCCGCCGATCGAGCTGGTGGCTTGGTCGGTGCCCAGGAGGCCACGATGCCTCAAGGGTCAAGGCCTGTGGCCTTGAGTCCTTGTCCTTGTGCTCTCCTCAACGCCTCCTCAATTGATCGAGGCAAGGGATAGAGAGCGAGGGAGTGAGGCACAAGAAGCATTTAGCACTGCTGCAAAATTACCATATGTGCCTTGCACACGATAATTTTTTTCCATCGCTTCAAAAATGAAACTCCATTTTATTTGAACAAACTTTGACTTTTTTCCATGCAAAACTCATGCAAACTCACAAGTTCAAAGTGATATCATCCTCTTTTACAACCTAGAATGAGAAGGCGAGGTAAAAATGGAAATGGGCATGCGGAGAGTTGAAATATTCAATTCTCCCTGCACAGGTTGTTGATGACGATTCACCTAAGGTGACGCAAAGGGGAAGAGCCTTCTAGTGAACTCCAGACGCCATTATGTGAACTTAGACAATGACCTAAGTGTAGAAGTTAAAGATAAAACAATTACAGTGGTATTAAAGTAAGACGATCCTTGCGACCAAGTGTGCGATAGTTCTAACAATTATAAACGATATAAAGTGCCGCGAGCAGCTTCAACAAGAGTAGAAACGCCAAAGGGTGGTACAAAATCAACACTTATCCATTCTAAGTACCAAAACGTGCATTTGAAAGCTCTTAAAGAGCTCCAATTTAACCTCCCAACTCCTTTAGCCTTCTTTTTTGGTCCAAGGAGTCAGGTGTACTTTTCTAAGATGGGGTATGGGGTGTCCACCTTCAAAAACACCAATTTACCTCCACTTTCAAAGGTCCAACCCCTTTCTTCATCCAAAAATTGGGACAAATTTTCTTCCCAAGGCTAGGGGCTCTCACGGCCTAAGAACACCCTAAAAAGGAGGATGACAGCTTGAAGAAGTTTGGTGGATCCCAATGTCGTCGGCTCAAAGAAGACGTTGCTAAACAGTGTCAAATGCGTGAATAAGACTGAAGAGGAGGCAACGGAAGACAAGAAGATAGGAGGAAGAAAAGAAGTTGGAAGACTGAGTGGAAGATTTACTCGGAATTGTAGGAATTCTTCTATCACTCCTTGCCCTTATTTTGTGAGCAACACTCACAATTCTTATCATTCCTTTGTATTACAATTATTTTGTTCCCTGGATTCTAATCCCTACCAATTTCCAAGACTCACGGATTAAGAGGAATAGTTTCAAAATCTAGGCCCTTATGCCGACCGTGGTGGCCTATGACAAGAATATTAAATCTATAATTTCCGCACCGATCGTGAGAGAAAAGGAACTTGGGGAGGCGATCATACCTCCAGGTTGTGAGGTGATCGTAAAAACAGTTTTCACGTAATAGTTACACAGGCGATGAGATGGCAAGTGCAAGAATGTTTAAGACGAACAAGGGTAAGATGATGACGGCCTCACCACATACGCTTGGCGGACTGCAAATTTTCGGAGCCATTGTCGTGAGCACGGTTCCCAAACAAAAGGCAACCGTACACGGTGAAGGCAAATTTCGCCAACCTCGGTGATATCAAGAAGCGTGTAGAAGCCAGAAATGTGCTCAACGAGCACGTCAATGTACACGTGGGTAATCTCCACATAGCAGCCGACACGCTCGAGGAAGACTAGCTGGGCATGGACCCTTAAGAGCATGGCATGAGCGATGGCGATGGTAACGAGGATCGCGATCACCGCAATTGTCGTGTGATGAACTTGAGTCAATCGCTTGTGACGGGTAAGATGCTCGTCGGATTGCTTGAAGCTACCGAAAACAACGAGGCTACCAAGAGTAGCAAAGGCACCAAAAGTAGGCACGCGAGAAGTTCCCACAAGAACAAGCCAGACGATGTTGCTGCAAAAGGTAATAAGCAAAAATTGCTACAGGCTTGTCGAGCTAGTTGCCAAGGCTGCGCGCCGACTTAAGATCACAACAGATGATGGGAGCATAACACCTCCTAGAGGAATGGGGACCCACCCCTTTCTATAATGTGCTTGCAATGTGGCAAACCAATGCCCAAGCGAGCGTCGTTATAGATGAAAGACTTCTTTGGAAGGTGGGAGTCCTCAAAGGTGTGTAGGCCAACCGTACCCTCATATAGTGAGTAGAGGTGCATGGATAACACGAGGCCCTCCAGGCTATCGTTGATGCTTTCATGACATCAGAGATAAAGTTTTCATTTTCCAACTTGCTTGCTCATGTCGGGAAAAGCATCAAGGATTTTGACCGACATCTCTAGTTGTAGCACCTCGTTGCTCGCAAGGCAAACCACAGATGGGAAAGCCTCGATAAGGCATTGTAAAGTGTGACCCAGGTGCAGATGCAACAGCAATCGTAGCGGGCCATAGCTGCTCATGCCGCCATCTATAACAATGACGACTTGCGTACCTCGACAAATTCAATGCCGGTCATGAACACGTCATTCGTCCACACTATAGAGATCTTTCAGAAAGGCGTGAAATGACAGATAGGAAAAATCCCATAGAGCACATTCTACCTGTCCACAAGGCTCCACTCAGTGAGTGGGACTACCTTGCCATAACGCCGCTTTAAGACAAGCTCTTCACGTATGGGGTTGAGGAAAGGGGTGCGTAGTAGATGGAAATCGAGTGGCAACCCATGCCATGGGAGGACTTCTACGTGGTCATGCATAAGAAGTGCACCCAGCGTGAGGATGTGCAATGAGTCTTCCACAAGATAAAGGATTTTAGGCCAGATAGTACCAATCACCCAAATCCATGCACCCTTAAACAGTGCATACTACATAGTACCATACACGTGAAACTTCCAAGTAACTTTCCACAACAAAACCATTTCACACTAGTACCTTCGTAGATACCTCCTAGATACAAAAACTCACATCTTTTATACGCCTTTTCTAATCAATCAACCATGTACTTCCGTCTTCATGTTTGAATGCTTTTTCCATAGAAGAGAAAATTGTACACTCACCAAATGGTGTACGATCACTCTCTCCCACACATTAGAACATTCTATGTTCTTTCACCCCGTCGTAGTCACTCAAAATAAAGTACACTAGTACCCATTTCTCTATACAATCCTCTCATCAGGCCCTAATCCTCCGTATAAACACTCTCTTCATACACTTTCCACCACACACCCACCCCCTTTTCCCGCCTACCCACCACCAACTACATCACTGGACATAATGTACACTAATGCATGGTGTTGACTACATCCCACTCATCCATTCATGTACCTCCATATGCACTCCCCACATCCATTTCCCACCTTCCCCCCTCTGTTCCTACCCCCCCCGGGAGGGGGAGGGGGGATTGGGTGAAAAATGTATGAGGATAGAGCATGTGAGAGTGTACAAAACTATGTATGGAATGAGACTAAAAATGTACACTAGTGTATGGATGATAAATGATCCCACCACCATCTACATCACTGAACATAATGTACACTAGTGCATGGTATTGACTGCATCCCACTCATCCAGCCACGCACGTCCACATGCACTCCCCACGTACACTTCCCACCTCCCCCCCCCTTGGGAGGGGGGGGGAGGGGGGGAGGAGGAGGGGGGATTGGGTGAAAAGTGTATGAGGGGAGTGCATGTGAGAGTGCACAAAACTATGTATGGTATGAGACTAAAAATGTACACTAGTGTATGGATGGTAAATGAACCCACCACCATCTACATCACTGAACATAATGTACACTAGTGCATGGTGTTGACTGCATCCCACTCATACAGCCACGCACCTCCACATGCACTCCCCACATACACTTCCCACCTCCCCCCCCCTCCCCCGGGAGGGGGGGGAGAGGAGGGGGCATTGGGTGAAAAGTGTATGAGGGGAGTGCATGTGAGAGTGTACAAAACTATGTATGGTATGGGAATAAAAATGTACACTAGTGTATGGATGGTGAATGAGCCCACCACCATCTACATCACTGACCATCATGTACACTTGTGCACGGTATTGACTACATCCCAGTCATCTAGCCACGCACCTCCACATGCACTCCCCACATAAAATTCCCATCCTCCCCCTCCTCCCCCTTTCCCCCGGGGGAGGGGGGGTTGGGTGAAAAGTGCGTGAGGGGAGTGCATGTGAGAGTGTACAAAACTATATATGGAATGGGAGTAAAAACGTACACTAGTGTATGGATGGTGAATGATCCTACCACCAGTTACATCACTTAACATTGTGTACACTAGTGCACAATATTGACTACACCCCACTCATCCACCCACGCACCTCCACATGCACTCTCCACGTATGATTCCCACCCCCCTCCCTGCGGGGGGAGGGGGGGAGGGGGGGTTGGGTGAAAAGTGCATGAGGGGAGTGCATGCGAGACTACACAAAACTATGTATGGAATGGGATTAAAAATGTATACTAGTATATGGATGGTGAATGAGTCTACCACCAGTTGCATCACTCAACATCGTGTACACTAGTGCACAGTATTGAGTACATCGCACTCATCCAGTCATGCATCTCCACTTGCACTCCCCACATACACTGCCCACCCTCCCCCCCTTCCAGGGGATGGGGGGTGGGTGAAAAGTGTACGAGGGGAGTGCATGTGACAATGCACAAAACTATGTATGGAATGAGTCTAAAATGTACTCTAGTGTATGGATGGTGAATGAGCCCACCACCATCTACATAACTGAACATCATGTACACTAGTGCATGGTATTGACTACACCTTACTCATCTAGCCACGCACCTCGACATGCCCTCCCCACCTACAATTTCCTCCCTTCTCCCTCCCCTCCTCCCCTTGAGGGGCGGGGGGTTTGGTGAAGAGTGTATGAGGGGAGTGCATCAGCAATATCCATGGCTCTAGTTGTCGTACACTAGTGCATCATTCCATCCATGCTACACTCACAAATTTCTACACTTCCCCATGCACTCCCCACATACACTTTGTCCCTGGGCCCCCCTCCCCCCCCCACCCCCACATGATACTAGCCAAACCCAAAGTATGTCATACATTTGTGCACCATTCAACCCGCATTACACTCACAAATTCTTTCACTTCTCCATGCACTCTCCACATACACTTTGTCCCTACCCCTCCCCTCCCACCCCCACATAATACCAGCTAAACCCAAGGTATTCCGTACACTAGTACACCATTCTACCCGCACTACACTCACACATTCCTACATCCCCATGCACTCCCCACATGCACTTAGTCTGTAAGCCCCCCCACCCCCAGGCAATCCTAGCCAAACCCGAAGAATGTCGTACACTTGTGCACCATTCCACCCGCACTACACTCACAAATTCGTACACTTCCCCATGCACTCCCCACATACACTTTGTCCCTGGGCCCCCCTCCCCCCCCCACCCCCACATGATACTAGCCAAACCCAAAGTATGTCATACACTTGTGCACCATTCCACCCGTACTACACTCACAAGTTCCTACACTTCCTCGTGCACTCCCCAAATGCACTTTGTCCCTAAGCCCCCTCCCCACCCCCAGGTAGTACTAGCCTAACCCAAAGAATGTCGTACACTTGTGCACCATTCCACCCGCACTACACTCACAAATTCCTACACTTCCTTATGCACTCCCCCCATACACTTTGTCCCTAAGCCCCCGCCCCTTACTCAATACGTAGTCCACCCAGCCACCTCTAGCCCATGCGCCGGAACATTATTAACTGGTGTTCAACTTCCTAGAACCTTCCTTATAGACCATTTCCCTTCATACACACTTCATTGAGTGTATGAAAGTCCTTCGATTAACTCTACCTCCTTTAGGCAACAGGGTAGCTTACTCAAAGCCTAATTGAGCGTGTTTACCGTACTCATGGATGAATCGAAAAGCTTTGCCAAGGACAATGGGATAGAAAGCTTCAATTATCTAGAGTTCCTGATGATGAAGTACTTGCGTGAGGGTCTTACCATCAAGAAGCTAAAAGACTAGACAATCTTACCGGCAACCGACCAGACTTGGAAAATGTTGGAAGGCATTGTAGGCCTACATGAGTGAAGTGTATTTGGCAAATCCAAAGCACTCCTACAATGCACGGCCGAACGTGCATGAAGAAAGAGGCTGTGGCATGCGCATGGACTCTGTAGGGGCTAAGGGGGCAACTGGATAGCGGGGTGGGGCCAAGGGCAAGAAGCCTGTAATACCACGAGTCAAGAAGACTACGGGCACAAGAACCCAAAGCACAAGCACAAACGTGACAATGACGAGCTATAGGCGGCGCATGAGCATCGCAACATAGCCTTCTATGACACAATCTACTACAACTACATGCAGTCGGACCACTTAAGGGCTCAGTGCCATGAAGCTGTTGGCAGTGGACATAAGGTTGCAACATTCACTACAGCAACAACATCTCATGGGGATGTTAAAGTAGGAGGTCGCAGACAAGGTTGGGGACAGAGCCGCGATCAGTACAATGAACCAGACCGTAGAAATGAATAAAGCCATGATGAAGGTTTTCTCCACCCCTGAGTGATGTTAGTTGGGACCATCTTTACAGACGTGGATGTCAAACAAATGGTTATATGTTTTCAAACGAGGATTTCAAACTTTTATATTTTTTTCTCCTCGCTTTTTGAACTTCATTCTATCCTTGATGAACACCATTTTCCACTAAACCTTACACCCTTGCATGAGATGTATGATCAAACATGCTTAGTGGTGGCGACACCAACCACAGGACTAGAGTAATGTGATGGAGTCATTCAAGCAAACATCCTCAAAGCGATGAGTTAAATCATGTTCATTATACCTTTGGTCGACGATTTTCACCTCGTCATTTTTAAGGAAGGGAAGTTGCTAGCCGAAATTGAGAGTTCCCACAAGACGTGGACTCGGGTGGGTGAATCATGGAAGATGTGTTGCCTTTCGTAACAATCTCATGTTTATCACAAACTTGGCTTGCCTTCGTTGAGCCAGTTCACTTAGAAAAGTGGAGATACCATAACAATGTAGTTCAAAGGACACCTATCTAGTGCTCCCATGAATGTACTTGTTGACACTATAGGAGATGACACATGTGTTAGCCTTGGTTTTACCGGTCAAGTTGGCCTAAAGTATAAGCCATAAAATAGCATAGGTTTCGTCAGTAAGAATCATACAGTACACATATTGGTCTTTGTGAAGCAAAAACATCTGTTCAAGGGTACACGTGGAGTATCAAGTTGAAGGTACTCAACCTTCTTGACCCATTTTACATGGTGCTAGGCGATGTTTAGTTCCGTGAAAAACAGGTTCTAATGTGCTTTGAATCAATGTGTTTGATCCTTCGAAAAGGACAACATCAATTTACTCTAATTCTCAGTGTGGAATTTTTACCGACTCCACTCAAAGTCCATGCCAACTTGTTTGCGATGTAGGTCTAGAAATGTATTCAACAAGGTTGTCAATAAATCTTGGCTGTGCTATAGAAAATGTTGGACAAAGTGAAGGAAGACACGCCATAAGAGATTAAATCTCTATTGTTAGAGTTGTTGGATGTATTCCAAGACCCACCGGTTGTACTTCCGTTAGAATGACAAATGGACCACATGATTCCTCTACAACCAGATGCGACTCCTCCATTCAAATCCATGTATCACCTCAGTCTAGCACAAAGGCAAGAGGCTGAATTCCAAATACAAAATTACCTTGCAAAAGGTTGGGTTGAGCAAAGTAGCTCGTTGTATAGTACATTGACCTTTTTTAAATAAAACCACCGATGTTTTATGTATATGTGTGGATTATTGGGAGCTCAGCAAGCTAACAGTGAAAAATTATTTCCTGTCACGACGTATCAAGGATCTCTTTCACCAAAGCGAAGGGGGAAAATTATTTTCATCCTTGGATTTTTCTCAAGAGTACCATCAAATCCGCATTATGGAAGATGTTGTCCCCAAAACCGCGTTCCAAATGCACATGGGACACTATGTGTTCTGAGTTTTATGATTCAAGATAACGAACGTCACACTAGCATTCTTAGGAGAAATGAACCAAACATTGACCAGGAAACTTGACCAGTTTGTCTTCATTTACCTAGAAAACATCTTGGTTTTCTCATGATTCATGGAAGAGCATATTCAAAATCTTTGCAAAGTCCTCACAATCCTTAAGGAACAGAAGTTCTATGTGAAAGCGAGCAAGTGCAAGTTTTCACAAGATGAGCTCAAAAATATTGGACACATCATTAGAAGGGATGGTATCCGTGTCGAACCACGAAAGGTATAAGCCGTGGTAGTCTTGACCTTTCCTCGGCCTTGCAAACTACTTTCGGTGGATAATGCAAAAGTATTCGACTCTTGTAGCATTGCTAACCAAGCTTACGCGTAAATTTGTGAGTTGGGAATGGACATGTGATTGCAAGAACACCTTTCTCAAAAAAAAAGGACTTCTACCCAAAGCTCCCTTCCTAGCTCTTCCGGATCCATCACAACAATGGGAGGTTTGATGTCATGCGTTGGTAGAAGGATTCGGAGCCATCCTCATGTAGAACGATCACCCTATACATATGAGATTCAAAAGCTCAACCCTGTAGAAACATAGTACATGATGTGGGATCAAGAGCTCCTTCTGGTAGTACACGCTTTCAAGATGAAGCACTGCTACCTCGAGGGTGATGAAGGGGGTGTGACGGCCGTGACTGACCAAAACCCATTGGTGTTTTCTGAAATGCAACCGAACTTGTCAAGATGACAAGTGCATTGGAGCAAATTGTTTGAGCCTATTCTCATTCACATGGGAATATCGTCTAATACGCATCAATATGGTCGATCCATTAAGTCAAGAGCTGGTTCAAATGAAAGCAACCACAAGTTTTGGTGGGTGTTTAACGGCCATTACGACAGAAACCATGAAAACGCGAGAGTCCCCTACACCTCTCTGGCAACCACCTCTGAAGATTATCCACTAGAATGGTATTGTCAACACTATCTGAATAGAATGTTGTATGCGTTCTTGGTTTTGAGACTCTCAAAATCCAGACAAATACGGATTTGTAAAGGCTGTAAGAATCTTTAGGCATCGATAACGAGCTGTTGTGACAGGCTTGAGAGACCTTTGAGGAAATATTATCTCTCGGTTCCATGACCTCTCTGACATAGGCCACGTGGGACCTTCAAAGATTGAATAGGCGATCTTATACAACTATTAGTGGCCAGGATGGTGTGTCAATGTTTGTAAGTATTGCATGACATACGACTCATATATTTTGAATAAAGCAAGTAAAAAAATTCAGTTGGACTCCTCGAACAACTTCCCATTCCTGGGATGCCATGGGAGTGCGTCCGCATGAACTTTATTTCTAGTCTTTGTGACAAGGCCCTTGGCCACGAAACAATACTAGTGGTTGTGGACCTTTTGAAAAATATGACATACTTAATTCCTACAACCACTGATGTGACTTATAGGAGACCGCTCCCCTCTTCTTTGAGGGTGTTGTGAAGTATCACAATTTGTCATTGTGCATTATCTCTAATTGAGATAGAAATTTTGCTAGTACTTTCTAGCAAAAAATGCACAATTACTTAAAAAACAACTCATAAATATCTATAACAATTCACCCTCAAACTGAACATTAAATAGAGCACATGAATCACTCATAGTAGAAAGGCTCCGTATATATGTGGAATCGTCTATGAATGACAGAGTTGAGTTCATCACAATGGCTAATTATGTGGTGAATAAAGTGGTGAAACAAGTCTACATTGTTCACACTATTTATGTTGAATAGTGGGCAAGATCCTATGGTATCATCTTCATGGATGAAGGGTTGGAGTACGAGAGGATAGGTTCCATCTACTCAACCTTTTGCCGAGCGCATAGACTACTTCTTATAGAAGGCAAAGGCTCACCTCCAAAGAACTCGGTAATGAAAAGAGGCATATTTCGACAAAAGTTGCCATGAGGTCTTGTTTGACATTGGTGACAAAGTGCTACTTAATTCTTAGAATCTTTGGTTGAGTCACCAGAGGCGTGAAAACGTCAATGAAGTAGATTGGGCCGTTTCCAATCGTTGCATGCATTGGGCTAGTGACATACGGATTACTACTTCTGCCGAGTATGAAGATACATGAAAAATTTCATGTGAGCCTTCTGGCTCCATACAAGGCGGCAAGAACACCGAATTTCCTTACTACCAACAGCCAATATGAGGTTCCTTGTCCACTCTAGCATTGAATCAGTATGATCAAGTTGCAAGTTGTAGGGTGATACCTTGTTTATTAGGACGCGTGTAGATCTGATCATGACTCATGGGAGCCTGATCCTTGATTTCCCGCAGAGGTGGTGAACGAGTATTCGAGTAAGTAGGCAGCTCGCACAGACCGACGCATGGTAGGGGGTACCACCTCAACACGTTAAACATAAACAATATTCCCGGATGGCAGCATTCATGGATGGCAATCATACGATGATCGGAACATTCAAATGGTTATCATGTGGATGCTCAAGCCTAAAGGGGTGAGGCTGCTAGTTGTGCTGACCAACAAGCTACAGCGTAGGTCCAAGTGCTATGCACATGTTCATATTTAGCTGGTGATTAAAATTATTAATTTGCTTTCAAAATAATGATGACTCACTGTTTAACACTCTCACTTGTTTTTAATGAACTGGGATGGTTCATGATTAATGAGGAGGAATGTAACGGGAGGGACAATTCGACCCTCCAACCTCGCAATAGGAAGGGGGTGGTCACGAGCCACCCTTCGCTCTTGCGAGACCTAGCCGGTGGTCAGCCATCTGCAGGAAATTGGTTGACCGGCGGCCGGTCGGCAGGGTTTATCGGCGGCCGATCAAGTGACCAGCCGGCCACCCATCGGAAAGCCACTAGTTGCGGATGGAGCTCGTGGCTCGATTGGCAGCAAGGAGGCCATAAGGCCTTGAGGGCTGAGGCCTGTGGCCTTGAGCCCTCTTCCTCGATCTCTCCTCCCTTCTTTTTGAAGTAAGTGAGGCAAGGGATAGAGAGCGAGGAAATGAGGTGCAAGAGAAACGAGAAGTAGTATGAAAATTAATTTGGGAGATTGAAGACATGATGTCGCTTTCTAGTTTTATTTTTGTAATAGAAGAAACCAATATTTCCTACTTTATGTTTAAGTTGTGATGTTTTGGTTCTAACTAGGACTAAATTCTTTCTAATATCCCTTCTTAGTCTTTCTTTTGATGCATTTTCACGACCTTCCTTTGTCATTTTTTCTTGAAATGTAATCACACCTCATAACAAAGAAAATCCAAAAGGAATCCTTATGATTTACTTGCATTTTGGCCAATTGTTATTGACCATGGTGACACCAAAAGGAAATGTGAAGACAATTATTAACATGTATTATGTTAAAGGGTCCTAATTGAATTCTTAAGGATAACATAATATCTAATCTTTTTGCAAAGTGAACAAGTGTGGTCCAAACAAATGTTTCAAACATGTTATTTTAAATTTTAAAATATTGGTGAATTATTAACATTGTTTGTTTCAGAATCTTTGCATCCCCTACATAAAACAAAGTAGTTTCCTCAGTTCATAGGCTCGGTTTTCTGAAGGTGTTCTGTGGAGCCGAAACTGATGGGGGAATATTATTGTGCAATAAGTTATTTTTGGATACAGAATGATTCAGTAATCACTTGCCCCTCTCAGTAGATCACAGTTCTTGTCTCATGCTCATTGCCTTAGAATACCTCAATAGTGAATGTTTTTTAATATGACATAAACTATACATGAAAATACATAATAGAAAGTCTGGATTATTCTACCTCTTCTGTCATTCAATTTTCTCTTTAGTCAGCATAAGTAGATTTTTCATTTGAGCTGATTCTTGCCCTTGAATTGTCTTTTTACCATTCATGGTAATCATTTTAGTCTAAGCTCTTGGATGAACACGAGTGTCGGGCACCGATTTTGTTGAAGATTTTTCTTCATCTACCTTCTCGCTCACTTCTACGCGTGCAGAATCAATGTAGCATTTAAGTGAAAATGATGTACGCCTTAAATTGTAAAATTCCAATGACCCGTGTGGGCGAAGTAAAAACAATGAAGCAACATTTTGTGCCTCATGAAGTTTGAAGGCTTTATTTGTGTGTGCCATCTGGCTAATGAGGACGAAATTCCTAGATAAACTCAATGGAATGTGATGAAAGTATTTGAGCTTTGAAAGAAGTTGATTAACTTAGCTTGATGCATCATTGAAACAATTCCCCATTAGATGATAGCACGTGCCTTTTCTAGCTCAATGCTGAATTGTAATGTAGATTGTTGTAATGTGAAGGGAGGTCATTATTCAAAAGTTCAGTGTTAACAATATCCATATTGGTGTTGGTTCAGGTCTGAGTTATCATATTGGGGAAAATGTGAATAATTAATCCGTAAGAAGCGCAACGAAGACATACATGGGGTTTTCTCACCATGACTAGAAGTTGGGGTACTTCAATGTGTGCTACATTTATGGGGTTCCTTGCGACTTAGTCGTATCGACCATCCCTTAATGGACCCTATCAGATTCTTGTCAAAGAAACGTCTGAATAGTGTGGTGGCCAACAGAATATGGCCATTGCGACAAAACAAGTGGATGACTCGGATGTCAGGTTAAAATAGACTGCAAAGATAGACAGGTTGAACCTCTACATCATACGAGTCTGAAACCTTGCTAATTACAATGTGTATCATTCTTGTTTTGATCCCCAAGGACAGAAACCATGTTTTGTTATTGGATACAAAATTCAAGAAAAAGAAGTAATTTTAACAACATAAAATCCAAGTCTAAGAATATGGTTATGGAAAAAGTATGTCTTTGTGCATGTATATTTTTATATACATATCTATCTGTTTTTACACATATATTTGTTTATGTACATGTATGTGTATGTGTACATGGACATGTACATGGACATGTGTATGTATATGTATCTGTATATGTATATGTATGTGTATGTGTATATGTATATGTATATGTATATGTATATGTATATGTATATGTATATGTATATGTATATGTATATGTATATGTATATGTATATGTAT
>SZWC01010707.1:84255-98007 GCA_023375785.1 Penium margaritaceum | reverse complement strand
TCGCACCACTCCGCAACCAGTTCGCACCAATCTGCAACCCGTTCGCACCACTCCGCAACCAGCCGACCGCTTGCAGGACTTGAAGGGTTACTGTAGTGTGGGTAGCGCCAAGGTCAATGATGTCCCGCAACTTCTTGCCGCATATCCACACAAAGCAGCTGGTTACTTCATGGTGGGGAGCCTGTGTGCGCGGTGGCTCCAGGGGCATAGGCCGCCACCCCCAGGTGTCGAGTTCGGCTCGAATTGCTAGCCTGCTGAGTCGGTCGTGTGGGGTCTGGGTGCAGGTAAGGCGAATGCTGGGTGGCCGAAGCTCCCTCGTTTGCGGAGTTTGAATCAGTATTTGTGTCAAACCAAGCAAGTTCGCGGATGAACGTTAGCTACAATTGCGGGAGGGGCCGCATGTCCACGCTGGCACCATACACGTCATAACAAATGCTGTCCTACGTGTCATGGAGAGAGCTATACGCTGCCAGTGCGATGAGTTCACGCAGTCGTGGAGCCATCTGAAGAACGTCACCTGGGTCGCGGCCGCACAGTGATCGTCAATGTCCCATGGGCGCGCGAACGCGACCAAACCTAGGACTCCAAGAGAACACACGCTTACACGCACTCACACGTACTTACGTGCACTTACACACACTAACACGCACGTACACGCACTTACACACACTTATGAGCACTTACACACACTTACACACACTTCCACGCACTTACACGCACTTACACGAACGTACACACACTAACACGCACTTACACAAACTTACCCACACTTGAACATACTTACACAAACTTACACGTACTTACATGCACTTACGAGCACTTATACGCACTTACACGCACTTACACATACTTAGACACACTTACACACACTAACACGTACTTACACGCACTTACACATACTAACACGAACTTATGTGCACTACTACGTCCTTGCATAAATGTACACGCACTTAGTACACTTATACGCACTTACACACACTTACACGCACTTACACATACTTACATGCACTAATACGCACGTACACGCACTTACACGTACTTACACGCACTTACATGCACTTACGCATACTTGCACGTACTTATACATACTTACACGCACTTAGACACACACACACGCACTTACACACACTTACACATACTTACATGCACCTATACGCACTTACACACACTTACATGTACTTACACGCACTTACACGCACTTACACACACTTACACACACTTACACATACTAACATACACTTACACGTACTTACACAAAGTTACACGCACCTACACGCACTTAGACCCACTGACATGCACTTATACACACTTACACGCACTTATACACACTTACACGCACTTACACATACTTATACAAATGTACACAAGATCACACGTACTTTAATTGCACTAACACGTACTTACACATACTTACATGCACTTACACGCACTTACATGCACTTACACGCACTTACACACACTTACACGCACTTACACACACTTACACGCACTTACACGTACTTACACAAACTTACACGAAATTACACGCACTTAAATCACACTAACACGTACTTACACGTACTTACACGCACTTACACGCACTTACATGTACTTACATGAACTTACACTCACTGACACGTGCTTACACGCACTTACACGCACTTACACGTACGTACACGCACTTACTTGCACTTTCACGTTTTTATATGTACTTATACGTACTTACATGCACTTACACGCACTTACACGCATTTACACGCACTTACATGCACTTACACGTACTTACACGTACTTACACCCACATACATGCACTTAAACAAACTTATACACACTTACACGCACTTACACGTACTTACACACACTTAAACACACTTACATACACTTATACGCACTTACATGCACTTACACGTACTTACACGTACTTATACATACTTACACGTACTTACACACACTGACACGCACTTATAGGTACTTATACATACTTATACGAACTTACACGCACGTATACATATTTACACGTACTTACACATACTCATACGTACTTACACACACTTGCACGCACTTACATGCACTTACACGCACTTATACGCACTTACAAGCACTTACACGTACTTCCACACACTTACACATACTTACACGCACTTACATGCATTTGCATGCACTTACACGCACTTACACGCACTTACACGTACTTACACGCATTTACACGCACTTACATGCACTTACACATATGAACTCGCACTTACACATACTTATTCATACTTACACGAACTTATACGCACTTACACAAACTTACTCGCACATACACGCACTTACACGCACTTACACGCACTTACATGCACTTACACACACTTACACACACTTACACGCACTTACACGCACTTACACATACTTATCCGCACTTACACACTCTTACACGAACTTACATCCACTTACATGTACTTACACGCATGTACACGCACTTACACGTACTTGCACATACATACATGCACTTATACATCTTCTACGCACTTACACAAACTTACACGCACTTACACGCACTTACATGCACCTACATGTACTTATACGCACTTACACACACTCACACACACTTACACATACTTACACGCACTTACACACACTTACACGCACTTACACACACTTACATGCACTCACACACACCTACACAAACTTACACGCACTTACATACACTTACACATACTTACACGTACTTGCGAGTACTTATACGTACTTACATGCACTTACACGCACTTACACGCACTTACACGCACTTACACACACTTACACAAATTTACACACACTTACATGTACTTACACACAGTTACACGTACGTACACATACTTATATGCACTTACATGCACTTACACGTCCTTACACGTACTTACACGCACTTTACATGCACTTACACGCACGTATACGCACTTACACGTACTTACACACACTTACATGCACTTACACGCATTTACACAAACTTACACACACTTACACACACTTGCACGAACTTACATGCACTTAGACGAAGTTACACGCACTTACACACATTTACACGTACTTTCATGTACTTATACGTACTTATACGCACTTCCACGCACTTACACACACTTACATGCACTAACACGTACTTACACGCACTCACACAATATTACATGCACCTACATGTACTTAAACTCACTTACACGCACTTCCACGTACGTACACGCACTTACACGCACTTACACGTACTTACACGTACTTACACACACTTACACGCACTTACACCCACTTACACAAACTTAACCCACACTCACACGTACTTACACACACTTACATGCACTACCACGCACTACCACGCACTTGTACACACGTATACGTACTTACACACACTTACATGCACTAACACGTACTTACACATACTTACACAAAATTACACTTACCTACACGTACTTACACGCACTTACACGTACCTATACGCACTTACACGCACTTACAGGCACTTACACGTACTTACACACACTTACACGCACTTACATGCACTTACATCCACTTACACAAACTTAACCCACACTTACACGTACTTACACACGCTTACACACACTACCACGCACTTACAGACACTTACACAAACGTATACGTACTTACACACACTTACACGTACTTACACGCACTTACACGCACTTACACGCACTTATACGTACTTACACGTACTAACATGCACGTACTTGCACTTACACGCACTTACAGCCACTTACACGCACTTACACGCACTTACACGTGCTTACGCGTGTTTACATGCACTTACACGTACTTACACGCACTTACTTGCACTTACACATACTTACACGTACTTACACATACGTACACGTACTTACACGCACTTATACGCACTTACACGAACTTAAACTGTACTTACACGCACTTATACGTACTCACACACACTTACACAAACTTACATGTACTTACACTCACTTACACAAACTTAAACTGCGCTTACACGCACTTACATGCACTTACATGCTCCTACACGCACTTACACGCACTAACACACACTTACACGTACTTACACACACTTGCACACACTTACACGTACTTACGCGTACTTACATATACTAACACGTACTTACACGTACTTACACGCACTTACACGCACTTATACATAATTGCATGCACTTACACGCTTTTACATGCACTTACACGCACTTACACGCACTTATCCGCACTTACACACACTTACACGCTCTTACACATACTCACACGCACTTAGGATATGTTCTATTGGAGTCGTACGTTGGTCGCGATCGCGCGCCCATGCGTTTGGACCGAATGTGGACAAATTCTGCCACCCAAACGCCCAAGGAACCGCGATCGCGCGGGAACACAGCCCACGCGATCAACGACACCACGCGATCACGTGTGAAGTTTTATTCTATCGCAGTAGACTCTGCCCGTCAGCGAGTACACACTGTTAAGGAGGTGGGAATGCAATCTGATTGGTTGCTTGTCCAGGCGGCAGGGAACTAAAACTAGAGTGCCAACGTAAATTTTATGTACTTGTGCAATGAATCGGGCAACGTGACGAAAAAATAGGACATTGGCCGACCCGGTTGGCGTTGCAACCAGTCCCTCATTTGCGGGCTTTAAATCAGTATTTGTGTCGAACCAAGCACGTTCACGGATGAACGTTAGCTACAATTGCGGGAGGAGCTGCATGTCCACGCTGGCACCATACACGTCATAACAAACGCTGCCCTACGTGACGTTGCAAGAGCTATACGCTGCCCGTGCGACGACTTCGTGCGGTCGTGGAGCCATCCGAAGAACGTCGCCTGGGTTGCGGTCGCACAGTGATCGTCAACGTCGCATGGGCACGCGATCACGACCAAACCTACGACTCCAACAGAACACACCCTTACACACACTTACACGTGCTTACGTGTACTTATACACACTTATACGCACTAACACGTACTTACATGCACTTACGAGCACTTATACGCACTTACACGCACTTACATGCACGTACACGTACTTACACAAATGTACACGCACTAACACACACTTACATGCACTTACGCGCACTTATATGCACGTACACGCACTTACACGTACTTACATGCACTTCTACGCACTTGCACGAATGTACATGCACTTAGACACACTTACACACACTTACACGTACTTACACGCACTTACACGCACATATACGCACTTACACAAACTTACACGCAGTTACACGTACTTATACGCACTAACACGCACTTACACGCACTTACACGCACTTAAACGTGCTTACACGCACTTACATGCACTTACACGTACTTACACGCACTTAAATATACTTACACACACTTACATACACTGACACGCACTTATACGTACTTACACATACTTACACGTACTTACACGTGCTTATACACACATACGTGCACTTACATGCACTTACATGCACTTACACGCACTTATACGCACTTACACGCACTAACACGCACTTACACACACTTACACAAAGTTACACAAACCTACACGTACTTACACGCACTTACACGCACTTATGCGCACTTACACGCACTTACACACACTTTAACGCACCTACATAAACTTACACAAAATTCCACGCACTTTAACCGCACTAACACATACTTACACACACGTACACACGCTTACACGCACTTACATGCACTTACACTCACTTACACATGCCTACACGCACTTACACGCACTTACACACACTAACACGCACTTACATGTACTTTCACGTTTTTACACGTACTTACATGCACATACACGCACTTAAACAAACTTATACGCACTTACGTACACTTACACGCACTTACATGTACTTACACGTTCTTATACGTACTTACACGCACTTACATGTACTTACACACACTCACACGCACTTCCACACACTTACACGTACTTACACGCGCTTACATGAACTTACACATACTTACACGTACTTATACATACTTACACGTACTTACACGCACTGACATGCACTTGTACGCACTTATACATACTTACACGCACTTACACGCACTTACACACACTTACACAAACTTACACACACTTACACATACTTACCCGCACTTACACGCACTTATATGCACTTACACGTACTTATACGTACTTACACGCACCTACACGCACTTACACGCACTTACACGTACTTACACACGCTTACACACACTTACACACACTTACACGTACTTACACGTACTTACACGCACTTACATGTACTTACACGCACTTACACACACTTACATACACTGACACGCATTTACACGTTCTTACATGCACTTACACGTACGAACTCGTACTTACACATACTTACACGTAGTTACACAAACTTACACGTACTTACATGAACTTACTCACATATACACGCACTTACATGCACTTACACACACTTAATTGCACGTATATGCACTTACATACACTTACACGCACTTACATGCACTTACACGCACTTACACGCTCTTACACAAACATACACGTACTTACACGCACTTACACGCACTTACACGCACTTACACACACTTGAACATACTTACACGCACTTACACACACTTACACATACTTACACACACTTACACAATCTTACACACACTTACACACACTTACACACGCTTACACAAACTTACGCGCATTAACACGCACTTACAGGCACTTATACGTACTTACATGCACTTTCACGTACTTACACGAGCTTATACGTACTTACACACACTTAGACGCACTTACACACACTTACACAAACGTACACACACTTGCACGCACATACACGTACTTACACGTACTTACACGAACGTACACATACTAACATGTACTTACACGAACTTACACGTACTTTCACGCACTTACACACACTTACACGTACTTATATGCACTTACACGCACTTAAACACACATACATGTACTTACAGGAACTTACACGCACTTACACAAACGTACTCGCACTTACATGCACTTGCATGCACTTACACGCACTTACACGCACTTACACATACTTACACACACTTACACACACTTATACGCACTTACACGTACTTATACACACTGACACGCTCTTACACGAACTTACATCCACTTACACACACTTACACACACTTACACGCACTTACACGTACTTGCATATACATACACGCACTAACACGTGCTTACACACACTTACACAAACTTACACACACTTACACGCACTTACATGTACCTACATGCACTTACACGCACTTACACGCACTTACACACATTTACACGCACTTACACAAACTTACACGCACTTACACGTACTTACACACACTTACACATACTTACGAGCACTTACACATACTTACACGCACTTACACGCACCTACACACACTTACACGCACTTCCATGCACTTACACGCACTTACACGAACTTACACACACTTACACACGCTTACACACACTTACATGCACTTACACATACTTACACACACTTACACGATCTTACACACACTTACACACACTTACACGTGCTTACACACACTTACGTGCGTTTACACACACTTACAGGCACTTATACGTACTTACATGCACTTTCACGTACTTACACAAACTTATACGTACTTACACACACTTACACGCACTTACACACACTTACACAAACGTACACACACTTGCACGCACATACACGCACTTACACACACTTACACAAACGTACACATACTAACATGTACTTACACGAACTTACACGTACTTACACGCACTTACACACACTTACACGTACTTACATGCACTTACACGCACTTAAACACACATACATGTACTTACACGAACTTACACGCACTTACACAAACGTACTCGCACTTACATGCACTTACATGCACTTATACGCACTTACACGTACTTACACATTCTTACACACACTTACACACACTTATACGCACTTACACGCACTTACACACACAGACACGCTCTTACATGAACTTACATCCACTTACACACACTTACACACACTTACACGCACTTACTTGACTTGCATATACATACACGCACTAACACGTACTTACACACACTTACACAAACTTATACACACTCACACGCACTTACATGTACCTACATGCAATTGCACGCACTTACACGCACTTACACACATTTATACGCACTTACACAAAATTACACGCACTTACACATACTTACACACACTTACACGTACTTACGAGCACTTACACATACTTACACGCACTTACACGCACCTACACACACTTACACGCACTTATATGCACTTACACGTACTTACACGAACTTACACACACTTACACACACTTACACACACTTACACGCACTTACATAATCTTTCATGTTCTTGCACACACTTACACGTGCTTACACGCACTTACACGTACTTATACAAACGTACACACACTAACACACACTTACACGCACTTACACGCACTTATACGCACATACATACGCTTACACGTACTTACACGCACTTACACACACTTACACACACTTACACGGACTGACACGAGCTTACACACACTTGCACGCACTTACGCGAACTTATACGTACTTAGACGCACTTGCACACACTTACACGTACTTACACACACTTACATGCACTTACACACACTTACACACACTTACACGCACTTACACACGCTTACATGCACTTACACGCACGTACACGCACTTACACGCACTTACATGCACTAATATGCACTTACACGCATTGATACGCACTTACACGCACTTACACACAAGAACTCGCACTTACACATATTTACATGCACTTACACGAACTTACACGCACTTACACGAACGTACCCGTACATACACGTATTTAAACGTACTTACACGCGCTTACATGCACTTACACACACTAACACACACATACACGCACTTACACGTACTTACACAAACTTACACGCACTTACACGCTCTTACACGAGCTTACATCCACTTCCACACACTTACACGTACTTACACGCACTTACACGTACTTGCACATACTTACACACACTTACACGTATTTATACGCACTTATACAAACTTACACACACTTACACGCACTTACACGCACCTATATGCACTTACACACACTTACACGCACTTACATGTACTTACACATACTTACACACACTTACACAAACTTACACGCACTTACACGTACTTACATGCACTTACACGCACTAAGGAGCACTTACATGCGTCTACACATACTTACACGCACTTACACGCACTTACACGCACTTACACAAACTTATACACACTTACACACACTTACACGCACTTACACGCACTTACTAAAATTTACGCGCACTTGCATGCACTTGGACACACTTACACGCACTTACACGCACTTACACAAATGTACACAAACTAACACGCTTTTACATGCACTTACACTAACTTACATGCACTTACACGAACTTACTCGCACTTACATGCACTTACATGCACTTACACGCACTTACACGCACTTACATGCACTTACACGTACTTATATACACCTACACACACTTACACATACTTACACGCACTTAGACGCACTTACACGCTCTTACACGAGATTACATCCACTTACACACACTTACACGCACTTACACGTACTTACACGTACTTGCAATTACTTACACGTACTTACACATACTTACATGTACTTACATGAACTTACACACACTTACACGCACTTACATGCACCTACATGCACTTACACGCACTTACACACACTTACACGCACTTACACACACTTACAAATACTTACACACACTTACACGTACTTACACGCACTTACACACACTTACACGCACTTACACAAACTTACACGTACTTACATGCACTTACACACACTTACACGCACTTACGAGCACTTACCCGTACTTACACGCACTTACACGTACTTACATGCACTTACACGCACTTACACGCACTTACGAGCACTTACCCGTACTTACACGCACTTACACGTACTTACATGCACTTACACGCACTTACACGCACTTACGAGCACTTACCCGTACTTACACGCACTTACACGTACTTACATGCACTTACACGCACTTACACGCACTTACGAGCACTTACCCGTACTTACACGCACTTACACGTACTTACATGCACTTACACGCACTTACACGCACTTACATGCACTTACATGCACTTACACGCACTTACACGCACTTACACACACTTACAAATACTTACACACACTTACACGTACTTACACGCACTTACACACACTTACACGCACTTACACAAACTTACACGTACTTACATGCACTTACACACACTTACACGCACTTACGAGCACTTACCCGTACTTACAAGCACTTACACGTACTTACATGCACTTACACGCACTTACACGTACTTACACGTACTTACACAAACTCACACACACTTACACACACTTACATACACTTACACGTACTTACACAAACTTACACGTACTTGCACGCACTTACACGTACTTACACGCACTTACACGAACGTACACGCACTAACACACACTTACACGCAGTTACACGTACTTACACGCACATACATGCACTTACATATACTTGCACGCACTTACACACACTTACACGTACTAACACATACTTACACGCACTTGCACGCACTTATGCAAACTTAAACGCACTTAGACGCACTTGCACATACTTACACGTACTTACACGTACTTATACGCACTTACACGCACTTACACGCACTTACATGCACTTACACGCACTTACACACACTTACACACACTTACACGCACTTATGCGCATTAATACGCATTTACATGCACTTACACACATGAATTCACACTCACACATACTTACATGCACTTACACTAACTTACACGCACTTACACAAACGTACTCGCACATACACACACTTACATGTACTTACACGCACTTACATGCACGTACGCACACTTACGCACACTTACACACGCTTACACGCACTTAAACAAACATACACGCACTTACACGCTCTTACACAAACTTACATCCACTTACATGCACTTACACGCACTTACACACAATTACACGCACTTGCACATATTTACATGCACTTATACGTACTTACACGCACTTCCACGAACGTACACGCACTTACACGCACTTACACACACCTATATGTACTTACACGCACTTACACGCACTTACACGTACTTACACGCACTTACACGTACTTACACACACTTACACGAACTTACACGCACTTATACGTACTTACACGCACTTACACGCACCTACACGAACTTATACGCACTTATACACACTTACACGCACTTACACTTACTTACACAATTTTACATGCACTTGCACGCACTTACACACACTTACACGCACTTACACACACTTACACAAATGTACACGCACTAACACGCACTTACACAAACTTACACGTACTCACATGCACTTGCACGCACTTACACGCACTTACACGCACTTACACGCACTTACACGCACTTACACCCACTTACACGCACTTAAACGCACATTCACACACTTACACACACTTACACGCACTTACACAAACTTACACGTACGTACATGCACTTACACGCATTTATACGCACTTGCATGCACTTACAAGCAGGAACTCGCACTTACACATACTTACACGCACTCACACAAATGTACACACACTTACACGAACTTAGTTGCACTTACATGCACTTACATGCACTTACACAAACTTACACACACTTACACGTACTTACACACACGTATACGCACTTACGCGCACTTACACGCACTTACACACACTTACACGCTCTTACATGAACTTACATCCACTTACATGCACTTACACGCAGTTACACACACTTACGCGCACTTGTATTTACTTATACGTACTTACACGTACTTACACGCACTTAGACAAACTTACACACACTTACACGCACTTACATATACCTACATGCACTAACACGTACTTATATGCACTTGCACGCACTTACACGCACTTACATGCACATACACGTACTTACATGCACTCACACGCACTTACACGCATTTACACAAACTTACACGTACTACACGTACGTACATGCACTTACACGCACTTACGAGCACTTACACGCACTTACACACACTCACAGGCACTTACATGCACTTACACCCATTTACACGCACTTATACAAACTTATACACACTTACAAATACTTATACGCACTTACACGTACTTACACGAACTGACACGTACTTGCAGGCACTTACACGCACTTACACGCACTTACACGCACTTACACGAACGTACACGCACTAACACATACTTACACAAACTTACACGCACTTACATGCACTTACACACACGTATACGCACGTATACACACTTACACATACTTACACGCACTTACACGCACATACATGCACTTACACGTACTTACACACACTTAGGCAAACTTATATGCACTTAGATGCACTTGCACGCACTCACATACACTTATATGCACTTACACGTACTTACACGCACTTTCACGCACTTACACGCACTTACACGTACTAACTCACACTTATACACACTTACACAAACTTACACACATCTACACGTACTTACACGCACTTACACGCACTTACACCTACTTACACATACTTGCATGCACTTACATGCACTTACACAGACTTGCACACACTTACACATATTTACACAAACTTAAACCGCACTTACATGCACTTAAACACATGTATACACACTTACATACACTTACACGAACGTACACATACTTACACGCACTTATACACACTTACACGCACTTACACGCACTTACACATACTTACACGCACTTACACGCTCTTACACGCACTTACACGCACTTACACGTGCTTTCACACACTTACTTGCACTTACATGCACTTTCACCCACTTACATGCACTTTCACACACTTACACACACTTACACATACTTACACACACTTACACGTACTTACAGGCACTTATACATACTTACATGCAATTATACGCACTTACACTCACTTAAACTGCACTTTCACGCACTTACACATACTTATATGCACTTACACGCACTTACACACACTTACACGCACTTACACGTACTTATACACACTTATACAAACTTACACGCACTTATACTCACTTATACAAACTTAAACCACACTTACACGCACTTCATGCACTTACACGCTCTTACACATACTTACACGCACTAAGACGTACTTACACACACTTTCACGTACTTACACGCACTTATACGCACTTACATGCACTTACACATACTTACACGCACTTAGACGCACTTACACTCAACTACACGCACTTACATACACTTACACACATGTACACGTACTTACACGTACATACACGAACTTACACACGCTTTTACGTACTTACATGCACTTACACGCACTTACACGCACTTAGACACACTTACACGTACTTACAGGAACTTACATGCACTTACACAAACTTACACGTACTTACACGCACTTACACTCACTTACATGCACGTACACGCAGTTACACATACTTGCACACACTTACACGCACTTGCACGTACTTACACGTACTTTCTTGCACTTACACACACTTACACGCACTTACACGCACTTACATGCACTTACACGTACATACACGCACTTACACACACTTACACAAACGTACACGCACTTACACGCGCGTACATACACTTATTGGCACTTAACGTACATACACTTATTGGCACAATACGTACACCGAGATACCAGTATTGTACCTTGTTTGTACCTGCAAAATCATGCCTAGTAAACATGCACTGTTATTGGACACTCTCACCGTGGCTGACTTGTGTTATAATCAATAGAAGTAAAAGTCACATGGATACATTTGTGGTCATGA
>SZWC01010707.1:73308-84058 GCA_023375785.1 Penium margaritaceum | reverse complement strand
ATAGAAGTAAAAGTCACATGGATACATTTGTGGTCATGATCGGTGGCACATGCCAACTTTGTCAAGGCATTGCGCACAATAGCCACACCTAGCCACCAGTACCCTACCTTGTTTGCACGTTCAAGGTCATGCCTAGTACATCCGCATTGTATTTGGACACTATGACCGTCGCTGAATTGTGTTATGATCAATAGAAGTAAAGGTCACTTGGATACATTTGTGGTCAGGGTCAGTGGCACATGCCAACTTTGTCCAGGCATTGCGCATAATAGCCATACCGGGCTACCAGTACTCTACCTTTTTTATACCTGCAAAGTCATACCCAGTATATCTACACTGGGATTGGAAAATCTGGCCGTGGCTGAATCGTGTTATGATTCATAGCCGTTTAAGGTACTTGGAAAACTACGTGGTCATGGTCAGTCGCACATGCCAACTTTGTCAAGGCATTGCGCACAATATCAGTGCCAAGCCACCGGTTTTTTACCTTGTCTATACCTCCAAGGTCATGCCTACCACATGTGAACTGTGATTGGACACTCTGACTGTGGCTGACTCGTGTTACGATTCGTAGAAGTTAAAGTCACTTGGTAAACTTTGTGGTCATGGTCAGTGGCACATGCCAACTTTGTCAAGGTATTGCGCACAGTAGCCACACCGAGCCACCAGTTTTCTACCTTGTTTGCACCTGCAAGATCATGCCTAGTACGTCTGCACTGTGATTGGACACTCTGACTGTTGCTGACTCATGTTATGAGTCAGCCATGGTCAGAGTGTCCAATCACAGTGCAGATGTACTAGGCATGACCTTACAGGTACAAAAAAGGTAGAATACTGGTAGATCGGTGTGGCTATTGTGCGCAATGCCTTGACAAAGTTGGCATATGCCACTGACCATGACCACAAAGTTTCCCAAGTGACTTTAACTTCTACGAATCATAACACAAGTCAGCCACAGTCAGAGTGCCCAATCACACTTCAGATGTACTGGGCATGACCTTGCAGGTATAAACAAGGTACAAAACTGGTGGCTTGGCACGGCTATTGTGCGCAATGCCTTGACAAAGTTGGCATGTGCCACTGACCATGACCACAAAGTTTCCCAAGTGACTTTAACTTCTACGAATCGTAACACAAGTCAGCCACAGTCAGAGTGCCCAATCACACTTCAGATGTACTGGGCATGACCTTGCAGGTATAAACAAGGTACAAAACTGGTGGCTTGGCACAGCTATTGTGCGCAATGCCTTGACAAAGTTGACATGTGCCACTGACCATGACCACAAAGTTTACCAAGTACCTTAAACGGCTATGAATCGTAATATGAGTCAATCACAATCAGAGTGCCCAATCACAGTGCACATCTGATATGCATGACCTTGCAAGTATAAACAAAGGTAAAAAACCCTTGGCTTGGCATGGCTATTGTGCGCAATGCCTTGACAAAGTTGGCGTGTGCCACTGACCATGACCATAGATGTACCCAAGTGACTTTTACTTCTATTGATGATAACACGAGTCAGCCATGGTCAGAGTGTCCACTCACAGTACACATCTATTATGCATGACCTTGCAGGTATAAACAAGATAAAAAAAACTGGTGGCTTGGCACGGCTATTGTGCGTAATACCTTGCCAAAGTTGGCATGTGCCACTGACCATGACTACAAAGTTTACCAAGTACCTTAAACGGCTATGAATCATAACACGAGTCAGCCACGGTCAGAGTATCCAATCACAATCCAGATGTACTAGGCATGATCTTGCAGGTGCAAACAAGGTAGAATACTGGTGGCTTGGCACGGCTTTTGTGCGCAACGCCTTGACAAAGTTGGCATGTGCCACTGACCATGACCACAAAGTTTACCAAGTGACTTTAACCTCTACGAATTGCAACATGAGTCAGCCAAGGTCAGAGTACCCAATCACAGTGAGGATGTACTAGGCATGATCTTGCAGGTGCAAACAAGGTAGAATACTGGTGGCTCGGTGTGACTATTGTGCACTATGTCTTGTGAAATGTGGCATGTGCCACTTACCATGACCACAAAGTTTACCAAGTGACTTTAACTTCTATGAATCATAACACTAGTCAGCCACGGTCAGAGTGTCCAATCACAGTGCAGATGCACTGGGAATGATCTTGCAGGTGCAAACAAGGTAAAACACTGGTGGCTCGGTGCGGCTATTGTGCGCAATGCCTTGACAATGTTGGCATGTGCCGCTGACCATGACCAGAACGTTTACCAAGTGACTTTTACTTCTACGAATCATAACACGAGTCAGCCACATTCACAGTGCCCAATCATAGTGCACATATAATATGCATGACCTTGCAGGTATAAAGAAGGAAAAAAAACCATTGGCTTGGCACGGGTATTGTGCGCAATGCCTTGACAAAGTTGGCATGTGCCACTGACCATGACCACACTGTTTACCAAGTACCTTAAACGGCTACGAATCATAACACGCGTCACCCACGGTCAGAGTGACTAATCACTGTGCAGATGTACTAGGCATGATCTTGAAGGTGCAAACAAGGTAGAATACTGGTGGCTCGGTGTGGCTATTGTGCGGAATGCCTTGACAAAGTTGGTATGTGCCACTGACCATGATCGCAAAGTTTACTAGGTGACTTTAACTTCTACGAATCGCAAGACGAGTCAGCCACGATCAGAGTGCCCAATCATAGTACACATATAATATGCATGACCTTGCTGGTATAAACAAGGTACATTAAATGGCTATTGATCATAACACGAGTCAGCCACGGTCAGAGTGTCCAATCAGAGTGCAGATGTACTAGACATAATATTGCAGCTTCAAACAACGTAGAATACTGGTGGCTCGGTGTGGCTGTTTTGCGCAATGCCTTGCCAAAGTTGGCATGTACCACTGGCCATGAACAAAAACGTATCCAAGTGACTTTTACTTCTATTGATCATAACACAAGTCAGCCACGGTCCGAGTGTCCAATCATAGTGCAGATATACTAAGCATGATCTTTCAAGTGCAAACAAGGTAGAATACAGGTGGGTCGGAGTGGCTATTGTGCGCAATGCCTTGACAAAGTTGGCATGTGCCACTGACCATGACCACAAATGTATCCAAGTGACTTTTACTTCTATTGATCATAACACGAGTCAGCCACGGTCAGAGTGTCCAATCAGAGTGCAGATGTACTAGACATAATATTTCAGCTTCAAACAACGTAGAATACTGGTGGCTCGGTGTGGCTATTTTGCGCAATGCCTTGCCAAAGTTGGCATGTGCCCCTGACCATGATCACAAATGTATCCAAGTGACTTTTACTTCTATTGATCATAACATGAGTCAGCCACGGTCAGAGTGTCCAGTCACAGTGCAGATGTACTCGGCATGATCTTGTAGGTTCAAACAAGGTAGAATACTGGTGGCTCGGTGTGGCTATGTTGCGCAATTCCTTGACAGAGTTGGCATGTGCCAATGACCATGACCACAGATGTTTACCAAGTGACTTTAACTTCTAGGAATCGTAACACGAGTCAGCCTCAACAAGAGTACCCAATCACAGCCGAGATGTACTAGGCATGACCTTGCAGGTATAAACGAGGTAGAAAACCGGTGGCTTGGAACGTCTATTATGCGCAATGCCTTGACAAAGTTGGCACGTGCCACTGACCATGACCACAAAGTTTGCCAAGTACCTTGAACGACTATGAATCATAACACGAATCAGCCACGGGCAGAGTGTCCAATCACAGTGCACAAATGTATCCAGGTGACTTCTACTTCTATTGATCATGACACGAGTCAGCTACGGTCAGAGTGTCCAATCAAAGTGCGCAATGCCTTGAAAACGTTGGCATGTGCCACTGACCATGACCACAAATGTATCCAAGTGACGTTTACTGATTTTAATCATAACATGAGTCAGCCACGGTCAGAGTGTCTAATAACAGTGCAGATGTACTAGGTGTGATCTTGTAGGTGCAAACAAGGTACAATACTGGTGGCTTGGTGTAGCTATTGTGCGCAATGCCTTGACAAAGTTGGCATGTGCCACTGACCATGACCAACAATGTATCCAAGTAACTTTCACTTCTATTGATAAACACACAAGTCAACCACGGTTAGAGTGTCCAATCACAGTGCAGATGTACTAGGCATGATATTCCAGGTGGAAACTAGGTAAAAAACCGGTGGCTTGGCACAAATATTGTGCGTAATGCCTTGACAAAGTTGGCATGTGCCACTGACCATGACCACAAAGTTTGCCAAGTACCTTAAACGGCTATGAACCATAACACGAGTCAACCACGGTCAAAGTGTCCAATCACAGTGCAGATATACTAGGCATGACCTTGCAGGTATAAACAAGGTAGAATACTGGTGGCTCGGTGTAGCTATTGTGCACAATGCCTTGAAAAACTTGGCATGTGCAACTGACCATGACCACAAAGTTTACCAAGTACCTTAAACGGCTATAAATCATAACACGAGCCAGCCACGGTGAGAGTGTCCAATCACAGTGCACATATACTGGGCATGACCTTACAGGTTGAACCAGGTAGAATACTGGAGGCTCGGTGTGGATATTGTGTGCAATGCCTTGACAAAGTTGACGTGTGCCACTGACCATGACCACAAATCTATCCAAGTGACTTATATCTCCATTGATCATAACACCAATCAGCCACGGTCAGAGTGTCCAATCAAAGTGCTGATGTACTGGACATATTCTTGCAGGTGCAAACTGGGTAGAATACTGGTGGCTCGGTGTGGCTATTGTGCGCAATGCCTTGACAAAGTTGGCATGTACCACTGACCATGACCACAAAGTTTACCAAGTACCTTAAACGGCTATGAATCATAAAACGAGTCAGCCACGGTCAGAGTGTCTAATCACAGTGCAGATATACTGGCCATGATCTTGCAGGTACAAACAAGGTAGAATACTGGTGGCCCGGTGTGGCTATTGTGCGCAATGCATTGACAAAGTTGGCATGTTCCACTGACCTTGACCACAAAGTTGACCAAGTGGCTTTAAGTCTACGAATCGTAACACGAGTCAGCCACTGTCGGAGTGCCCAATCACAGTTCAGATATACTAGGCATGATGTTGCAGGTATAAACAAGGCAAAAAACCGGTGGCTTGGCATGGCTATTGTGCGCAATGACAAAGTTGGCATGTGCCACTGACCATGACCACAACGTTTACCAAGTACCTTAAACGGATATGAATCGTAACACAAGTCGGACACGGTCAGAGTGCCCAATCACAGTTGAGATGTACTAGGCATGACCTTTCAGGTATGAACAAGGTAGAATACTGGTGGCTCGGTGTAGCTATTGTGTGTAATGCCTTGACAAAGCTGGCATGTGCCACTGACCATGACCAGACATGTGTCCAAGTGACTTTTACTTCTATTGATCATAACACGAGTCAACCAGGCTCAGAGTGTCCAATAACAATGCAGATGTACTAGGCATGATCTTGCAGGTGCAAACAAGGTAAAAAACTGGTGGCTTGGCACGGCTATTGTGTGCAATGCCCTGACAAAGTTGGCATATGCCACTGACCATGACCACAAAGTTTCCCAAGTACCTTTAACGTCTATGAATCATAACACAAGTCAGCCACGGTCAGAGTGGTCAATCACAGAACAGATATACTGGGCATAACCTTGCAGGTATAAACAAGGTAGAATACTGGTGGATCGGTAGAGCTGTTGTGTGCAATGCCTTGACAAAAATGGCATGTGCCACTGACCATGACCACGAAGTTTACCAAGTACCTTAAACGGCTATGAATCATGACACGAATCAGCCACGGTCAGAGTGTCTACTCGCAGTGCAAATATACCGGGCATGACCTTACAGGTATAAACAAGGTAGAATACGGGTGGCTTGGTGTGGCTATTGTGTGCAATGCCTTGACAAGGTTGACATGTGCCACAGACTATGACCACAAATCTATCCAAGTGACTTTTACTCATATTGATCATAACACCAGTCGGCCACGGTCAGAGTGTCCAATCACAGTGCAGAAGTACTAGGCATGACCTTGAAGGTGGAAACAAGGTAGACTGCTGGTGGCTCGATGTGGCTATTGTGCACAATGCCTTGAAAAAGTTGGCATGTGCCACTGACTATGACCACAAAGTATACCAAGTACCTTAAACGTTATGAATCATAACACGAGTCAGCCACGGTAAGAGTGTCCAATCACCGTGCAGATATACTGCAACTGATCTAGCAGGTACAAACAAGGTATAATACTGGTGGCTCTGTGTGGCGATTGTGCACAATGCCTTGACAAAGTTGGCATGTGCCACTGACCATGACCACAAATGTATCCAAGTGACTTTTGCTTCTATTGACCATAACACGAGTCTGCCACGGTCAGAGTGTCCAATCACTGTGCAGATGTACTAGGCATGATCTTGCAGGTACAAACACAGAATAATACTGGTGGCTCGGTGTGGCTATTGTGCTAAATGCCTTGACAAAGTTGGCATGTGCCACTGACCATGACCACAACGAGTACCAAGTACCTCAAACGGCTATGAATCATAACACAAGTCAGCCACGGTCAGAGTGCCCAATCACAGTTCAGATGTACTAGGCATGACCTTGCAGGTCTAAATAAGGTAGAATACTGGTGGCTTGGTGTGGCTCTTGTGCGCAATGCCTTTACAATGTTGGCATGTGCCACTGACCATGACCACAAATGCATCCAGGTGACTTTCACTTCTATTGATCATGACACGAGTCAGCCACGGTCAGAGTGTCCAATCACAGTGCAGATGTACTAGGCATGATCTTGCAAGTAGAGACAAAGTAGAATAGTGGTAGCTCGGTGCGGCTATTGTGCGGGATGTCTTGACAAAGTTGGCATGTGCCACTGACCATGACCACAAATGTATCCAAGTGACTTTTACTTCTATTGATCATAACACGAGTCACCCACGGTCAGAGTGTCCAGTCACAGTGGAGATATACTGGGCATGACCTTACAGATACAAACAAGGTAGATTACTGGTGGCTCGGTGTGGCTATGGTACGCAATGCCTTGACAAAGTTGGCATGTGCCACTGACCATGACCACAAATGTATGCAAGTGACTTTTACTTCTATTAATCATAACATGAGTCCGCCATGATCAGAGTGTCCAATCACAGTGCACATCTTATATGCATGACCTTGCAGGTATCAAAAAAGGTAAAAAACCCGTGGCTTGGCACGACTATTGTGCGCAATGCCTTCACAAAGTTGGCATGTGCCACTGACCATGACCACAAAGTTTTCCAAGTACCTTAAACGGCTATGAATCATAACACGAGTCAGCCGCGGTCAGAGTGTCTAGTCAGAGTGCAGATATACCGGGCATGACCTTACAGGTATAAAAAAGGTAGAATACTGTTGGTTCGGTGTGGCTATTGTGTGCAATGCCTTGACAAAGTTGGCATGTGCCACTGACCATGACCACAAATGTATCCAAGTGACGTTTACTTCTATTGATCATAACACAAGCCAGCCACGGTCGAAGTGTCCAATCACATTGCAGATGTACTAGGCATGGTTTTGCATGTGCAAACAAGGTAGAATACTGGTGGCATGGTGTGGATATTGTGCGCAATGTCTTGACAAAGTTGGCATGTGCCACTGACCTTGACCACATAGTTTACCAAGTGACATTAACTTCTACGAATCATAACACGTGTCAGCCACGGTCAGAGTATCCAATCACATTGCACATCTAATATGCATGACCTTGCAGGTATAAACAGGGTAGAAACGGGTGGCTTGGGACGGCTATTGTGTGAATGCCTTGACAAAGTTGGCATGTGCCACTGACCATGACCACAAAGTATACCAAGTACCTTAAACGGCTATGAATCATAACACGAGTCAGCCACGGTCAGAGTGTCCAATCACAGTGCAGGTGTACTAGGCATGATCTTGTAAGTGCAAACAAGGTAGAATACTGGTGGCTTGGTGTGGCTATTGTGCGCAATGCCTTGACAAAGTTGGCATGTGCCACTGACCATGACCACAAATGTCTCCAAGTGACTTTTACTTCTATTGATCATGACACGAGTCAGCCACGGTCTGAGTGTCCCATCACAGTGCAGATATACTGGGCATGACCTTGCAGGTAAAAACAACGTAGAATACTGGTGGCTTGGTGTGGCTATTGTGCGCAATGCCTTGACAACGTTGGCATGTAGCACTGACCATGACCACAAATGTATCCAAGTGACTTTTACTTCTATTGATCATAACACGAGTCAGCCACGGTCAGAGTGTCCAATCACAGTGCAGATGTACTAGGCATGAGCTTGCAGGTACAAAGAAGGTAGAATACTGGTGGCTTGGTGTGGCTATTGTGCGCAATGCCTTGACAACGTTGGCATGTAGCACTGACCATGACCACAAATGTATCCAAGTGACTTTTACTTCTATTGATCATAACACGAGTCAGCCACGGTCATAGTGTCTAGTCACAGTGCAGATATACTGGGCATGAGCTTACAGGTATAAAGAAGGTAGAATACTGGTAGCTCGGTGTGGCTATTGCGTGCAATGCCTTGACAAAGTTGACTTGTGCCACTGACCATGACCACAAGTGTATCCAAGTGAATTTTACTTCTATTGATCATAACATGAGCCAGCCACGGTCAGAGTGTCCAATCACAGTGCAGATGTACTAGGCAAGATCTTGCAGGTGCAAACAAGGTAGAATACTGATGGTCCGGTGTGGCTATTGTGCGCAATGCCTTGACAAAGTTGGCATGTGCCACTGACCATGACCACAAAGTTCACCAAGTGACTTTAACTTCTACGAATCATAACACGAGTCAGCCACGGTCAGAGTACCCAATCACAGTGCACATCTCATATGCATGACCTTGCAGGTATAAACAGGGTAGAAACTGGTGGCTTGGGACGGTTATTGTGCGCAATGCCTTGACAAAGTTGGCATGTGCCACTGACCATGACCACAAAGTTTACCAAGTACCTTAAACGGCCATGAATCATAACACGAGTCAGCCACGGTCAGAGTGTCCAATCACACTGCAGATGTACTAGGCATGATCTTGCAGGTGCAAGAAAGGTAGAATACTGGTGGCTCGGTGTGGCTATTGTGCGCAATGCCTTGACAAAGTTGGCATGTGCCACTGACCATGACCACAATTGTATTCAAGTGACTTTTACTTCTATTGATCATAACACAAGTTAGCCACGGTCAGAGTGTGCAATCATAGTGTAGATGTACTAGGCATGATCTTGCAGGTACAAACAAGGTAGAATACAGGTACCTTGGTGTGGCTATTGTGCGAAAACCCTTGACAAAGTTGGAATGTGCCACTGACCATGACCACAAAGTTTACCAAGTGACTTTAACTTCTACAAAGCGTAACACGAGTCAGCCACGGTCAGAGTGTCCAATCACAGCTCATATGTACTATACATGACCTTGCAGGTATAAACAAGCTAGAATACTGGTGGCTTGGTGTGGCTATTGTGCGCAATGCCTTGACAAAGTTGGCATGTGCCATTGACCATGACCACAAAGTTTACCAAATTACTTTAACTTCTACGAATCGTAATCACAGTGNTACATGACCTTGCAGGTATAAACAAGCTAGAATACTGGTGGCTTGGTGTGGCTATTGTGCGCAATGCCTTGACAAAGTTGGCATGTGCCACTGACCATGACCACAAAGTTTACCAAGTGACTTTAACTTCTACAAAGCGTAACACGAGTCAGCCACGGTCAGAGTGTCCAATCACAGCTCATATGTACTATACATGACCTTGCAGGTATAAACAAGCTAGAATACTGGTGGCTTGGTGTGGCTATTGTGCGCAATGCCTTGACAAAGTTGGCATGTGCCATTGACCATGACCACAAAGTTTACCAAGTTACTTTAAGTTCTACGAATCGTAACACTAGTCAGCCACGGTGAGAGTGCCCAATCACAGTGCACATCTAATATGCATGACCTTGCAGGTATAAACAGGAAAAAAAACCGGTGTCTTGGCACGGCTATTGTGTGCAATGCCTTGACAAAGTTGGCATGTGCCACTGACCATGAACACAAGTTTACCAAGTGACTTTAACTTCTAAGAATCATAACATGACTCAGCCAATGTCAGAGTGTCCAATCACAGTGCAGATGTAATAGGCATGATCTTGCAGGTATAAACATGGTAAAAAACTGGTGGCTTGGCACGGCCATTGTGCGAAATGCCTTCACAAAGTCTGCATGTGCCACTGACCATGACCACAAAGTTTATTAAGTACCTTAAACAAATATGAATCATAACACGATTCAGCCAAGGTCGAGTGTCCAATCACAGTGCAGATGTACTAGGCATGAGCTTGCAGGTACAAAGAAGGTAGAATACTGGTGGCTCGGTGTGGCTATTGTGCGCAATGCCTTGACAAAGTTCGCACGTGCCACTGACCATGACCACAATGTTTACTAAGTGACTTTAACTTATACGAATCGTAACACGAGTCAGCCACAATCAGAGTGTCCAATCACAGTGCACATCTAATATGCATGATCTTGCAGGTGCAAAAAAGGTAGAATACTGGTGGCTCGGTGTGGCTATTGTGCGCAATGCCTTGACAAAGTTGGCATGTGCCACTGACCATGACCACAAGTGTATCCAAGTGACTTTTACTTCTATTGATCATAACACAAGTCAGCCACGGTCAGAGTGTCCAATCATAGTGTAGATGTACTAGGCATGAT
>SZWC01010707.1:47774-67776 GCA_023375785.1 Penium margaritaceum | reverse complement strand
CTGGAGTCTTCCTGCCACAGGTATGGTTAACGTCTTGCTTGTTTGATGATGAGATGACTGCATCTTTGACTGGACAGGTGGTACGGTATATTTGGTTGACGGAGCCCCTGTTAGGATGTGCGTGTCCTCCAAGGCTCGTACTTGTCTGGTGGGTCCGACCGTGGATGAAGCATTGATTCCTCCTTGAGTTGGGACTTCACGGCGGCGCAACGCTCCCAAAACAGAGGATGCCTTGCTCGTTTGTTGTTGGTGTTGGGATTGTTGCTCAGCATCTGTGCGACGTGAAATCACGATAGATGGGCCTTCCCGTCGAGTTTCCCTTTGCCGTTTTCCCACCGCCTCCAAGTTCCTCTCTGTTTGTGGTGGAGATACACCGCTGTCTGAGGCCGGTCGACGAGGGTGAACGGTTGGGCGAGAGGGGAATGTCGGAGGACAGGAGGTGACGAGTTGATGCAGGGCGTGTAAAGCCTGCACCGAAGGGTGATCCAACGATACTTCTTCTTCCTCTGCTTGGTCCTCCTAGGCATCGTCCAAGTCGGCACAATTCTCGTGATGGGTGACAGAAGGTGCAGGTGATGACACCCTTGGGGTAGAGAACTCGAGGCGCCACGGTGTGTCCTGCGTTGGCGTCATATCCACTGCCTTGTAAACGGTCCTTCCATCTGGCGTCATGACTTTATGGAGCAAGACCGGCCCTTCATCCGCCTCAAGCTCCTGCTCTTCATCTGATACATAGTCTTCCACCTGCATGGAGTCGCGCTGCCCGTCTGGGTGGCGCGTGTCGTCTTCCTCTAGGTCCTCCTGGAAGGGATTGGCCAACCGTGCCTGTCGGATAGCCTTCCATTCACGACGTTCCTCAAGCCGTCAGAGGTGATTTTCTTCTTCTTCGTCGAGGTCCGTCTCATCTCCTTTGTTGTACAACTGCGGGGACTGATCATACCAACTTTGTCAAGGCATTGCACACAATAGCCACACCGAGCCACCAGTATTCTACCTTGTTTGTACCTGTTAGGTCATGCCCAGTATATTTGCATTGAAATTGGACACTCGGACTGGGCTGACTTGTGTTATGATTCATAGCCGTGTAATGTACTTGGTAAACTTTGTGGTCATGGCAGTGGCACATGCCAACTTTGTCAAGGCATTGCGCACAATAGCCGTACCAAGCCACCAGTTTTTTACCTTGTTTATACCTGCAAGGTCATGCATATTAGATGTACACTGTGATAGGGCACTGTGATTGTGGCTGACTCGTGTTACAATTCGTAGAGGTTAAAGTCACTTGGACAACTTTGTAGTCATGGTTAGTGGCACATGCCAACTTTGTCAAGGCATTGCACACAATAGCCACACCGAGCCACCAGTATTCTACGTTTTTTTTTAACCTACAAGGTCATGCCTAGTACATCTGCACTGTGACTGGAAACTCTGACCGCGGCTGACTCGTGTTATGATCAATAGAAGTAAAAGTCACTTGGATACATTTGTGGTCAAGGTCAGTGGCAGATGCCAACTTTGTCAGGGCATTGCGCACAATAGCCACACCGAGCCAATAGTGTTCTACCTTGTTTGTACCTGCAAGATCATGCCTAGTATATCTGCACTGTGATTGGACACTCTGACCGTGGCTGACTTGTGCTATGATTTATAGCCGTTTAATGCACTTGGAAAACATTGTGGTCATGGTCAATGGCACAAGGCATTGCGCACAATAGCCGTACCAAGCCACTGGTTTTTTACCTTGTTTTTACCTGCGAGGTCATGCATATTAGATGTACGCTGTGATTGGGCACTCTGACCGTGGCTGACTCGTGTTATGATCCGTAGGCGTTAAAGTCACTTGGCAAACATTGTGGTAATGGTCAGTGGCAAATGCAAACTTTGTCAAGTTATTAGGCACAATAGCCACACTGAGCCACCAGTATTCCACTTTGTTTGTACCTGTTAGATCATGCTCAGTACATCTGCATTGTTATTGGACACTCTGACTGTGGCTGACTCGTGTTATGATCAATAGAAGTATAAGTCACCTGGATACATTTGTGGTCATGGTCAGTGGCACATGCCAACTTTGTCAAGGCATTGCGCACAATAGCCACCGAGCCACCTGTATTGTACCTTGTTTATGCATGTAAGGTCATGCCCAGCATATCTGCACTGTGATTGGACAGTCTGACCGTGGCTGACTCGTGTTATGATTCATAGCCGTTTAAGGTACTTTGTAAACTTTGTGGCCATGGTCAGTGGCACATGCCAAGTTTGTCAAGACATTGCGCACAATAGCCATGCCAAGCCACCAGTTTTTTACCTTGTTTATACCTGCTAGGTCATGCCTAGTACATCTGGAATGTGGTTGGGCACTCTGACTGTGGCTGACTCGTGTTACGATTTGTAGAAGTTAAAGTCACTTGGTAAACTTCGTGGTCATGGTCAGTGGCACATGCCAACTGTCTCAAGACACTCCGCACAATAGCCACACCGAGCCACCAGTATTCTACCTTGTTTGCACCTGCAAGATCATGCCTAGTACACGTGCACTGTGATTGGACACTCTGACCATGGCTGACTTGTGCTATGATCAATAGAAGTAAAAATCACTTGGATGCATTTGTGGGCATGGTCAGTGGCACATGCCAAATTTGTAAAGGCGTTGCACACAATATCCACACCAAGCCACTAGAATTATACCTTTTTTATGCCTGTAAGGTCATGCCCAGTATATCTGCACTGTGATTGGACACTCTGACCGTGGCTGACTTGTGTTATGATTCATAGCCGTTCAAGGTACTTGGTAAACTTTGTTGTCATGGTCAGTGGCACATGCCAACTTTGTCAAGGCATTGCGCACATTAGCCGCACATTGTCAAGATATAATCAAGGTACAATACTGGTGGCTCGGTGCGGCTATTGTGCGCAATGCCTTGACAAATTTGGCATGTGCCACTGACCATGACCACAAAGTTTACCAAGTACCTTAAACGGCTATGAATCATAACACGAGTCAGCCACGGTCAGAGTGTCCAATCACAGTACAGATATACTGGGCATTATCTTGCAGGTGCAAACAAGGTAGAATACTGGTGGCTCGGTGTGGCTATTGTGCGCAATGCCTTGACAAAGTAGGTGTGTGACACTGACCATGACCACAAATGTATCCAAGTGACTTTTACTTCTATTGATCATAACACGAGTCAGCCACGGTCAGAGTGTCCAATCACAGTGGAGATGTACTAGGCATGATCTTGCAGGTGCAAACAAGGTACAATACTGGTGGCTCGGTGTTGCTATCGTGCGCAATGCCTTGACAAAGGTGGCATGTGCCACTAACCATGACCACAAAGTGTACCAAGTGACTTTAACTTCTACGCATCGTAACACGAGTCAGCCACGGTCAGAGTGCCCAATCACAGTGCATATGTTCTATGCATGACCCTGCATGTATAAAAAAAGCTAAAAAACCGGTGTCTTGGTGTGGCTATTGTGCACAATGCCTTGACAAAGCTGGCATGTGAAACTGACCATGACCACAAATTTAACCAAGTACGATGAACTTCTACGAATAGTAACACAAGTCAGCCACATTCAGAGTGCCCAATCACAGTGCACATGTACTATGCATGACCTTGCAGGTATAAAAAAGGTAGAATATTGGTGGCTCGGTGTGGCTATTGTGCACAACGCCTTGAGAAAGTTGGCATGTGCCACTGACCATGCCCACAAAGTTTACCAAGTGACTTTAACTTCTATGAATCATGACATGAGTCAGCCACAGATAGTGTGCCCCGTCACAGTGCACGTGTACTATGCATGACCTTGCAGGCATAAACAAGGTAACAATTTGGTGGCTTGGTGTAGCTATTGTGCGTAATGCCTTGACAAAACTGGCATGTGCCACTGACCATGACCACAAAGTGTACCAAGTGACTTTGACTTCTACGCATCCTAACTCGAGTCAGCCAGGGTCAGAGTGCCCAATCACAATGCAAATCTAATATGGATGACCTTGCAAGTGTAAACAAGGTCAAAACCCGGTGGCTTGGTGAAGATATTGTGGGCAATGCATTGACATAGTTGGCCTGCGGAACTAACCATGACAACAAATTGAACCAAGTCATTTCAAATATATAAATCATCACATCATCATCATCATCATCATCATCCAAGTACCTTAACCAGCTATGATTAATGACACGAGTCAGCAACGGTCATAGTGCCCAATCATAGTGAACGTGTAATATGCATGACGTTGCAGGTATAAACAATGTAAACACTCGGTGGCTTGGTGTGGCTTTTGTGCGCAATGCCTTGACAAAGTTTGCATGTGCAACTGACCATGACCACAAATTTATCCAATTACCTTAAACGTCTATGAATCATGACACGAGTCAGCCACGGTCAGCGTGCCCAATCACAGTGCATATGTACTATGCATGACCTTGCTGGTATGAACAGGGTATGAACCGGGTAGCTTGGCATGGCTATTGTGCGCAATGCTTTGACGAAGTTGGCCTGTGCCGCTGACCATGACCACAATTCATCCAAGTACCTTAAACGGCTATGAATCATGACACGATCCAGCCACGGTCAGAGTGCCCAGTCACAGTGCACGTTCGCTAGACATAAACTTGCAGGTATAAACAATGTAAAAACCTGGTGGCTTGGCATGGCTATTGTGGGCAATGCCCTAAAAAACGTTGGCATGTGCCACTGACCATGACCACAAATTTATCCAAGTGACATTGACTTCTATGAATCATAACATGAGTCAACCACGGTCAGAGTGCCCAATCACAGTGTACGTGTAGTATGCATGACCTTGCAGGTATAACCTATGTAAAAACCCAGTGGCTTGGCATGGCTATTGTGGGCAATGCCCTAAAAAACGTTGGCATGTGCCACTGACTGTGACCACAAACGTATCCAAGTGTCTTTAATTTCTACGATTTGTAACACGAGTCAGCCACAGTAAGATGTCGGAATATGAATCTGACAGAGCACAAAACCAGCCCGGGAGACATTTCCAATAAAGGTTCAGCTTCGGCCAGAACCACCTCGGTCAGCACTCCTCACTAGCCGTGTATGGTCCTCGACCGACCAACAGACATCCTACCGAGTCATCCCCTAATTAGCGGAATCTCCGCACGCGCGTCCAGCTAGTGTAGAAGAAGCCGTTGCTCATGCCTTTCCTTTGTCCTGCTGTATATATGGAGGATGTTCATTCCCTCCTCGATTAACCAGAACAGTTCTGCACATCGTGTTCCCTTTTGGTTCCGCTGCTTCGCCGCCGTGTCCTCACTCTGCTCTCACCCTGCCTTCGCCAACTTCGCCTGCCAGCTCTCGTCGCTTCATCACTCGTGACTCTTCGCTCACTCCTTGTACATCTCTCGCCTCACTCCCGTGCTCTCTCACTGCTCCCTGTCTACCTTGGAGCTCCAGTCTCTAACCTCTCTTGAGGCCCTGAGGTTGACTCCCGCGGACTTCTTTCGCCCTACCACTTGTATAAGTCTGCTTGCCCGCTTCTCCATGTCTCCGTGCTTGTGCCTGCTTCTGCTCCTGCAGTCCCCGCTCATTACATTCCTCTGGCATGGTATCAGAGCATCAGGTAACATCACCTGGTGTCCCGTGACCGAGTCATTGCTCTGCCGCCACTTAGGCCTCCCTCCTCAAAGTTACACGTCTCCGCCGCCGTTTCCGCCGCCCCGCGCCCCTCCGCTTTGTCAGCAACTGACTTCAGTAGCATCGCTTAAAGTTCTCCTCGCGCTGACACAATGTCTTATCATCCTAAGGAAGCCCTGCGCCTAGTCCGCGCTCGTGGCCAACAATTGGTGACTTGCCGTGCAGAACAGCCGCAAGCAGTACCCAAGCCACCGCCCACCATCAATTTCCGAGAAGCTTCATGCCGCCTGCCATCTGCCACCTCGTGTCACCTCCGCCTCCACAAGCACCTTCGCTCTTCTCCTCTCTCCTCATCAACTTCATCTGCTCTCTCTGCCTCATCTCCTCACCGTACCGCGCCGCGTCCTCACACCGCCCTCTCGCGTTGTTAGCAGCAGCAGTGGATCTCACGCCCTTAGGATATCGAACACCACCGGTCTTCCTGCTCCTACTGTGAGCCAACTGGGGAACAAGCCGTCACTCTCATGACAATCAAGCGGATCAGTGTCTCTGCTCGCCATACGACTTCCTCTGCTGCAACCGACTTCCTCTCGCTGCCAAGATATCGGACACCACCAGTCTTCCTGCCCGTCGGTCTTGGGCCAACTGGGGAACAAGCCGTCACTCTCTTGAAAGCAGAGACTTGGTTGTTGCGTGCCGCCTCCCTCCTCGCCATCCTCTGCCTCCACCGTTTTGCCAACAGTCGTTCTCTTGCTCATCCGCACCTACCTCTGTTGCGCTCAACATCCTTCCTCAAGCATCAGTTTCAGCTGGCTTCCTCAAGCCGCCCCCTGCCACCTGCATTGTTTGCGCTGCCTTCTCATCAGCTCATCGTCATCTACCTCCTCGAGCCGCTCTCAGCCCTCATCCGCGCCGCCTTCAGCATCCGCCGTCATCATCAGCAATCTTCATCAGTGTACGTGGTTTCGTCCGTGCGCCCACTCAGTCATCCGTTGTCTTCGCCATCATCGCTTCCTCCATTTCAGCTTCCGCTCGGCACAAGGATCCGCCCGGTCGCATCGCCTTTCCTGCGATGACATGCGCCCACACCGAAACTTCCTGCAGCGTACGCGGTTTTGCCCCTGTGCCCACTCATCTTTCATCAGCTTCCGATTCCTCATTGTTCGCATCTGCAATCAGCTCATGGACCCGCATGAGCTAGCTGCCCGCTTCGCAACAGCCTGCACCTACGCGTGAAGCAGATTCATCGCGGCGCATTGGCTCCTGCCTTCCCCTTGCCGCATTCTACTCCCCTACTTTGCTGCGCACGTGGTTCTTCCCCTGCGCCCACTCATCAATCAATCGCCTCCTCCGCTTCTGCATCGCTTTCAGCTCGGCACAAGGGCCCACCCAGTCACATCGCTTGTTTTGCGAAGACCTACACCCACACCAAAAACATTCTCAGCCCACATGGTTTCGCCCCTGCACCCACTCAAATTCCGCCTCCTAATCATCGTCAGCATCTGCGACCAGCACAAGGATCTGCACGAGCTAGCTGCCCGCTATGCAGCAGCCTGCACCCACGCCGAAAACAGATTTATCGCGGCGCGTTGGCATCCGCCTTCCCCTTGCCGCATTCTACTCCTCTCATTCAAAGCGCACGAGGTTCCATCCCTGCGCTCACTTCGTCATTCAGCATTCTCCGCCATCATCAGCCTGCTTCATCTTCCTCCGCTATCATCAAACTCACCCATCACTCTTTGACACGGCATTATGCACTCATCAGCCGCCATCATCACTTCCTCCTCGCCTGCCTCACTAAACCATCACCCTCACCAAACTCATCCAGGTTCCGCTCCCTGCCACCAACAATCTCATCTTGCCCCATTATGACTGCTCCTCCTCCTCATCAAGTTCCGCCCATTGCAGTACTGGCTGAAGACGGCTCCAACGTGCATACATGGTCAGCTTTAGTTTTGCTCCGAGCTGTCGGATGGTCTGTCGGAGGACATGCCTTCGTCAACCTCCTTCGAGGGTCTATCGAGTACAACATCGATATAGAAAGCTTGTCCTCAGACGACTACTACGTGAACATCCAACAGATCACCTTTGAGGCGGTTTGCGATCAACTTTGACCCCTTGTACATCCCTCCTACCATCATCACTTCAGGACAGCCCACACTACCCCACTGCTTTGGCTCATAATTCTTCATCAAGGGTGGTGGCGTCACTGGCTCAAAGGCGTCTGCACCAACATGCCAGTCCTACCCACACTGGCCGGTAAAATGGACCCTTTGCCCTCCTTTGGCCGCCATGAAGGGTGGAAACAAACACAGGAATGGGCTGAACAGGCATACAGGTTCCTCTACCCAGTCCTCCTGCTGCACTACAGCGTAACGGACTGTCTGTTTGGTGATCGGCTCTATGTCGCACCACCAGATCAAATAAGAGAATCATATGCTAAGGTCAATCAGCAAGTGCGCAAGGAACTGAAAACCGCCATGCATAGGACCCATCATGCCCTCGTTGACGCATATCAAGAAGACCTCGGAGAAATGTGGTCCAACTTCCTCTCCTCTCAGGGACTCGGTCGCTCCATTAACATGGAACGAACCTTCCCACACAGGTGAACTGTCAGATTCAAGGGGGGTGTCGGTATATGAATATGACAGAGCACAAAACCAGCCTGAGAGAAATACTCAATAAAGGTTAAGCTTCGGCCAGAACCACCTCGGTCAGCACTCCTCACTAGCCGTTAATGGTCCTCGACCGACCAACGGACTTCCTACCGAGTCATCCCCTAATAAGCGGAATCTCCGCAAGCGCGTCCGGCTAGCGCATAAGAAGCCGTTGCTCATGCCTTTCCTTTGTCCTGCTGTATATATGGAGGATGTTCATTCCCTCCTCAATTAACCAGAACAGTTCTGCACATCCTGCTCCCTTTCGGTTCCGCGGCTTCGCCGCCGTGTCCTCACTCTGCTCTCACCCTGCCTTCGCCAACTTCGCCTGCCAGCTCTCGTCGCTTCATCACTCGTGACCCTTCTTACTCCTTGTACATCTCTCGCCTCACTCCCGTGCTCTCTCACTGCTCCCTGTCTACCTTGGAGCTCCAGTCTCTAACCTCTCTCGAGGCCCTGAAGTTGACTCCCGGGTACTTCTTTCGCCCTTCCACTTGTGTCAGTCTGCTTGCCCGCTTCTCCATGTCTCCGTGCTTCTGCCTGCATGTGCTCCTGCCGTCCCCACTCATTACATTCCGCTGACATAAGAGTGCCCAAGTAGAGTACACATGTACTCCACATGACCTTGCAGGTATAAACAAGGTTAAAAAACCGGTGGCTTGGTGTGGCTATTGTGTGCAATGCCTTGACAAAGTTGGCATGTGCCACTGACCATGACCACAAATGTATCCAAGTGACTTTAACTTCTTTGCATTGTAACACGAGTCAGTCACATTCAGAGTGCCCAATCACAGTGCACATGTACTATGCATGACATTGCAGGTACAAACAAGGTAGAATAGTGGTGGCTCGGTGTGGCTATTCTGTGCAATGTCTTGACAAAGTTAGCTTGTGCAGCTAACCATGACCACAAAGATAACCAAGTGTCTTTAACTTATATGAATCATCACATGAGTCAGCCACAGTCAGAAAAACCACTCACAGTGCATGTGTGCTAGGCATAAACTTGCAGGTGTAAACAAGGTAGAACACTGTTGGCATGTGCCATTGACCATGACCACAAACGTATCCAAGTGACTTTAACTTCTACAAATTGTAACACGAGTCAGCCACGGTCACAGTGCCCAATCACAGTGCACATGTACTATGGATGATCTTGCTGATATGAACAAGGTAAAAAACCGGTGGCTTGGCATGGCTATTGTGCGCAATGCCTTGACAAACTTGGCCTGTGACACTGACCATGACCACAAATTTATCCAAGTACCTTAAACGGCTATGAATCATAACACAAGTCAGCCACGGTCAGAGTGCCCAATCACAGTGCACGTGTACTAGGCATGACCTTGCAGGTATAAACAGTGTAGAATACTGGTGCTCGGTGTGGCTATTGTGCTCAATGCCTTGACAAAGTTGGCATGTGCCACTGACCATGACCACAAAGATAACCAAGTGACTTTAACTTCCACGCATCGTAACACGAGTCAGCCACAGTCAGAGTGCCCAATCACAGTGCACATGTAGTATGCATTGTCAGGAAAATGAGGGCACTGGAATAGGCAGAGGAGCAGGTGGTGAGGAAGTAGCCAGGAAGGAGCGGAAGGCTGATGGAGGATGACGTCACAGTAGCACCAGACGTATACCGACAGGGGAGAACAGCGCGAGGAGCGAGAGCGACGAAGCGCTGATCATGAGCAATCAAGAGAGACACTGATAGTGAGGAAGCGAGGCTGATAGCCGAAGCGTGTTGATGCCGGGTACTGCGGTTCGGGTTCCTTGGAGGATGGATCCTTCAAGGAGTGTGAAATACAGGTGATGATTAGGCAACAGCTTGGAACTGATGGATAACTGAGCGGAGTCAATGATTAGTGTGATGAAGGCAACGGAGCGAGAAACGGTAATTGAGTGGAGGCAATCGATGAAGGATAATGAAGAGGCAATGACTGCGGAATGAATAGCTGAGGCAATTGGGTACATGGATCCTATTGCTATTAGTACTAGTCTAGGGAGCCAGGTTACAAGTGCCTACACCCATCAGGGTGGATGGTGCGAGACGTGAAGCCGGAGCCGCCATTGTGCTGTTGCTGCGGCTGCTGTGTCTGTGCGGTACGAGGAAGCGATGCGGCTCCACTTCGTCTTATGGTTTTGGGAGTTCTCCCATGTTAGGTGGGGAACGTGCTTCTTCTCTCGATCCTTCGATGTTGCCACGCAGAACAGACCGGGGAGCAGGGTTCCTGTCGGCAGATCTTGCTGGCCGATACGTGGTGTCGGGGTTCCGTTGGCGTTGGACGTGGTGTGTTTGGACGGCCGGATGATCAGACCAGATGAATCTGATTGGTTATGCCTTCTGAGCCGTTTGGGCAGCAGGACTTGGGAGGTGAACCGGGTTCCGTCTGACTTTCCCTTTTCCCGTTGGGTGAACTCTCCAGAGACGATTGAGTTATACCAGGGCGACCTTGGCAGAGCCGTGTGGTTCCTGATGTAGATTCGGACAGCCCCCTTCAAGAGCACACGGCTTGCAAGAAAGAGACCAAGGATTGTCTTCAGTTGCTTTTCAGCAGCCCAGTGATGATGTGGAGTTTGAGTGATAGCAGGTTGCGCAGTTTGGAGAATCTGAAAGGGAGGAGCTGTTAAACTGGTGGAGCCCTGTGTCCATGCTGTTAAAGATTGTTCGCGCAGGTGCGAAGGAGGGATTGAGTCAGAGGCAGGCTCAGTGGAAGGGTGATAGCATAGTGACAGCAGTTGGGTGGTGGTGATGGGATCCCGGACGGGCGACGGTTGCGGAGGTGTGATGCTTCGCAGAGATGGGGGAAGGAGAAAGGACTCAAGGGATGTTGTCAGAGAGGTTTGTTCTGGTAGCAGGTATGTCATCAATGCGGAGAGTTGGATTGCAGAGAGGTTGAGGGATGATAGCCAGATGGACTCGGGTTGAGAAACGGGAGAGGTTGTACTTGGAGGTTCCATAGGTGATGGATAAATTGATGATGACTCCGTTGGGATTTCAAAGATTTCAGCTGCTAGTTTCTCAGGAGCGTTTGGAGGCAGGTGAGAAGTCGTCTGATATCTGCAGGGCAGGTTTACTGAGAGATGAGGAGCAATGCAGGTGTTTGAGTGAAATGTGTCAACCTGTGATGATGGGGAAGGGCATGTTGTTTGAGAAAAACCAGGTGGAACTGCAGGAGCAGGTGCTGGTGATGTCATATCAGTTGGGGAAGTACAGGCTCTTGGTAGAGCGGGTGTTGGTGTGGACTGGAGGTTGTCAGCTGGTAGTGAAGCGGGAGTATTGGAGGATGCAGTTTTCTCACAGGAGTCTTTGGGATTGAGGATGGTGGAGGGAGTTGCAGCAGTCATGGTTGAGGTGTTTTTGAGCAGCTGTGCTCGTTTTTGTTGCGGGATGTAGCGATCTGTTATCTTGGTGACAGAAGGTTATTGTGATGCTGATTTATTCGCAAGGGGAAGCCTGACTTGTGATGGTGGAGGCGTGATGGTAGAGTGAACGTTGGGCTGCTGCGTGGTGATTCCTCCAATGGAGGTGTCGTAGTTGCGAAGCATGAACTCATTTAGCCCTTTGCGAGAGAAGATTGGAGTGTCGGAAAAGAGAAGAAGACCCATAGTGGCGGTAGGGTCAGGAACCTCAGTTGAGGGGTCGTCTTGAGGCGAGGGGAATGGTTCATCAGGATAGAGGTCATCATCGAAGTAGTAGTCCAGGTAATCATCCTGGAAGGGAGGAAGGACATCTGAAGGAGATGGAGTGTATTCGAAGGTCATGATATTGCTGGCATCGTTTGCAGAGGAAGGTGTGGTTGTTGAGGTGATCGTTTCCCACGAGGAAGAGGGTGTCACAGGTGCAGGAGGGGTTTGGCTGGATGATGTGGATGATCGACTTTTCCTGGTAGTTGCTTGTTTGGGCAGGGGCACCATAAGGAATCCAACAACCAGAAGAAGTGCCATGATTCCAGAGCAGATGAGTTCGAGAGTGAGGCTGTAGTTGAGGCGAGGGATATAACCAATGAGGGCTTCGAGTCCAAAGAGGAGGCATCCAAGCGCCTCCTCTGTGTCTTGAGAGAATCTCATGATGAAGGATGGCAGAGTTTTAGTGAATGAGGAGGGATGTCATTACTGCTGCGGGAGTTTTGATTCTGCTGGTGCTGGGAAGGCGGTGACTGCTGGTGCTTGTTTTGTTGTGCGTAGCACCGCTACTGAGCCGTGCCCATACACGGTTCAAGAGTGGTGGTGACACACTGGCTGGAGCAGGAGGAGGTTTTGTGTGTGGGAAGCAGGTGTTGCTGCTGCGGAGGAGATGATAGTTGTTGAATGACCAGGGTGCGACGGAGTGATGGGCTTCGAGCGACAGGAGGCGATGAGCTTTGGCTGAAGTTGACTGCAGTGTCTTGAGCGCTGCGCCCATACACAGCGTTGAGGATACTGCAGGTCGTTGACGAGGGAAGTGATAGCGGTGCGGTTGGCTTGCGCGGCTGGACGTGGCGGTCTGGGCGTCAGCGAGGAAGGCGGAGGCGATGATGGTGCCAGAGTGTTTCTCTGGGCTCTGATACCATGTCAGGAAAATGAGGGCACTGGAATAGGCAGAGGAGCAGGTGGTGAGGAAGCAGCCAGGAAGGAGCGGAAGGCTGACGGAGGATGACGTCACAGTAGTACCAGAAGTATACCGACAGGGGAGAACAGCGCGAGGAGCGAGAGCAACGAAGCGCTGATCATGAGCAATCAAGAGAGACGCTGATAGTGAGGAAGCAAGGCTAATAGCCGAAGCGCATTGATGCCGGGTACTGCGGTTCGGGTTCCTTGGAGGATGGATCCTTCAAGGAGTGTGAAATACAGGTGATGATTAGGCAACAGCTTGGAACTGATGGATAACTGAGCGGAGTCAATGATTAGTGTGATGAAGGCAACGGAGCGAGAAACGGCAATAGAGCGGAGGCAATCGATGAAGGATATTGAAGAGGCAATGACTGAGGAATGAATAACTGAGGCAATTGGGTACATGGATCATATTGCTATTAGTACTAGTCTAGGGAGCTAGTTTACAAGTGTCTACACCCATCAGGGTGGATGGTGCGAGACGTGAAGCTGGAGCCGCCATTGTGCTGTTGCTGCGGCTGTTGTGTCTGTGCGGTGCGAGATAGCGATGCTTCTTCTCTTGATCCTTGGATGTTGCCACGGAGAACAGACCGGGGAGCAGGATTCCTGTCGGCAGATCTTGCTGGCCGATACGTGGTGTCGGGGTTCCGTTGGCGTTGGACGTGGTGTGTTTGGACGGCCGGATGATCAGACCAGATGAAACTGCTTGGTTATGCCTTCCGAGCCGTTTGGGCAGCAGGACTTGGGAGGTGAACCGGGTTCCGTCTGACTTTTCCTTTTCCCGTTGGGTGAACTCTCCAGAGACGATTGAGTTATACCAGGGCGACCTTGGCAGAGCCGTGTGGTTCTTGATGTAGATTCCGACATGCATGACCTTGCTGGTATGAACAAGGTAAAACACCGGTGGCTTGACGTGGCTATTATGCACAATGCCTTAACAAAGTTGGCATGTGCAACTGACCATGACCACAAAATTATCCAAGTACCTTAAACGTCTATGAATCATGACACAAGTCAGCCACGGTCAGAGTGCCCAGGAACAGTGCACGTGTGCTAGGCATAAACGTGCAGGTATAAACAAGGTAAAACACTGGTGGCTCGGTGCGGCTATTGTGCACGATGCCTTGACAAATTTGGCATGTGCTATTGACCATGACCACAAACGTATCCAAGTGACTTCAACTTATACGAATCGTAACACGCGTCAGCCACGGTCAGAGTGCCCAATCATAGTGCACGTGTGATAGACATTAACTTGCAGGTATAAGAAAGGTAAAATACTGGTGGCTCAGTGTATCTATTGTGCGCAATCCCTTGAAAAAGTTGGTATGTGGCACTGACCATGACCACAACGTTTACCACGTGACTTTAACTTCTATGAATCATCACATGAGTCAGCCACAGTCAGATTGCCCAATCACAGTGCACGTGTGCTAGGCATAAACGTGCAGGTATAAACAAAGTAAAACACTGGTGGCTCAGTGCAGCTATTGTGCACAATGCCTTGACAGAGTTGGAATGTGCCACTGACCATGACAACAAAGTTTACCAAGTGACTTCAACTTCTACGCATCGTAACACGAGTCAGCCACAGTCAGAGTGTTCAATCACAGTGCACATGTACTATGCATGATTTTTCAGATATAAACAAGGTGAAAACCAGGTGGCTTGGTGTGGCTATTGTGTGCAATGCCTTGACAAAGTTGGCACGTGCAACTGACCATGACCACAAAGTTAACCACGTGATTTTAACTTCTACGACTTGTAACACGCGTCAGCCGCGGTCCGAGTGCCCAATTGCAGTGCACATGGACTATGCATGACGTTGCATGTATAAACAATGTAGAACACTGGTGGCTCGGTGTGGCTATTGTGCACAATGCCTGGTCAAAGTTGGCATGTGCAACTGACCATGACCACAAATCTGTCCAAGTGATTTTTACTTCTATTGATCATAACATGGGTCAGCCACGGTCAGGGTGCCCAGTCACAGTGCACATGTACTATGCATGACATTGGTGGTATGAACAAGGTAAAAGACCGGTGGCTTGACACGGCTATTGTGCGCAATGCCTTGATAAAGTTGGCATGTGCCACGGACCATGACCACAAGTTTATCCAAGTGACTTTAAATGCTACGAATTGTAACACGAGTCAGCCACCGTCAGAGTGCCCTATCACAGTGCATATGTACTATGCATGACATTGCAGGTAAAAACAAGGTGAAAACCCAGTGGCTTGCTGTGGCTATTGTTGGCAATACCTTGACAAATTTAGCATGTGCCACTGACCATGACCACGAGTTTATCCGAGTTCATTTTGCACTATGCATCGTAACACGAGTCAGCCACGGTCAGAGTGCCAAATCACAGTGCACGTGTACTATGCATGACCTTGTACGTATAAACAAGGTAGAATACTGGTGGCTCGGTGTGGCTATTGTGCACAGTGCCTTGAGAAAATTGGCATGTGCCACTGACCATGACCACAAAGTTTACCAAGTGACTTTAACTTCTATGAATCAACACATGAGTCAGCCACGGTCAGAGTGCCCAATCACAGAGCACGTGCACTATGCATGACCTTGCAGGTATAAGCAAGGACCAGTATTCTACCTTGTTTATACCTGCAAGTTTATGCCTAGCACACGTGCACTGTGATTGGGCACTCTGACCGTGGCTGACGCGTGTTACAATTCGTAGAAGTTAAAGTCACTTGGATAAATTTGTGGCCATGGTCAGTGGTACATGCCAACTTTGTCAAGGCATTGCGTACAATAGCCACACCAAGCCACCAGTTTTTTGCCTTGTTTATACCTGCAAGGTTTCGCATAGTACATGAGCACTGCAATTGGGCACTCAGACCGTGGTTGACTCTTGTTATGATAAACAGAAGTAAAAGTCACTTGAATACATTTGTGGTCATGGTCAGTGGTACATGCCAACTTTGTCAAGATATTCCGCACAATAGCCATGCCTGCCACCGGGTTTTTACCTTGTGCATACCAGCAAGGTCATGCATAGTACACATGTACTGTGATTGGGCACTCTGACCGTGGCTGACTCATGTATTGATTCTTATAAGTTAAAGTCACTTGGTAAACATTGTGGTCATGGTCGGTGGCACATGCCATATTTGTCAAGGTATTGTGCACAATAGCCACATCGAGCCACCAGTATTCTACCTTTTGTAGACCTGCAAGGTCATGCCTATTACACGTGCACTATGAGTGGGCACTCTGACCGTGGCTGACTCGTGTTACCATGCGTAGAAGTTAAAGTCACATGGTTAACTTCGTGGTCATGGTCAGTGGCACATGCCAACATTGTCAAGGCATTGTGCACAATAGCCACACCAAGCCACCAGTATTCTACCTTGTTTATACCTGCAAAGGTCATGCCTAGTACACGTGCACCGTGATTGGGCACTCTGACCATGGCTGACTCGTGTTACAATTTTTAGCAGTTAAAGTCATGTGGATACGTTTGTGGTCATTGTCAGTGGCACATGCCAACTTTGTCAAGGCATCACGCACAATAGTGACACTGAGCCACCAGTGTTTTAGCTTGTTTATATCTGGAAGTTCATGCCTAGAACACGTGCACTGTGATTTGACACTCTGACCGTGGCTGACTCGTGATACAACTCGTAGAGATAAAATTAATGTGGATAAGTTTGCGGTCATGGTCAGTGGCACATGCCAACTTTGTCAAGGCATCGGGCACAATAGCCGCACCGAGCCACCAGTGTTTTACCTTGTTTGTACCTCCAAGGTCATGCATACTACATGTGCACTGTGATTTTGTACTCTGACCGTTGCTGATTCGTGTTACGATGCGTATAAGTTAAAGTCACTTGGTGAACTTTGTGGTCATGGTCTGTGGCACATGCCAACTTTGTCAAAGCATTGTGCACAATAGCCACAGTGAACCACCTGTATCAAATAAAGTTTATAACTGCAAGATCATGCATATTACACGTGCACTGTGATTGGGCACTCTGACAATGGCTGACTTGTGTTACGATGCGTAGAAGTTAAAGTCACTTGGTAAACGTTGTGGTCATGGTCAGTTGCACATGCCAACTTTGTCAGGGCATTGCACACAATAGCCACACCAAGCCACCAGAGTTTTACCTTGAATGAACCTGCAAGATCATGCCTAGTACATCTGCACTGTGATTGGACACTTTGACTGTGGTTGACTCATGTGTTGATTCATAGAAGTTAATGTCACTTGGTTCACACTGTGGTCATGGTCAGTGGCACAGGCCATTTGTATCGAGGCATTGCCCACAATGGCCACACCAAGCCACCGGGTTTTTACTTTGTTATTATCTGAATATTCATGCATAGTTGATGTGCACTGTGATTGGGCACTCTGACAGTGGTTGACTCGTGTTATGATTCATAGACGTTAATGTCACTTGGTTAACTTTGTGGTCATGATCAGTGGCACAGGCCAACTTTGTCAAGGCATTTCGCACAATAGCCGTACAGATCCACCAGTGTTTTAACTTTCTTGTACCTGCATGGTCATGCATAGTACATGTGCACATTCATTGGGCACTCTGACCGTGGCTGACTCGTGTTACAATTCCTAGAAGTTAAAGTCACTTGGTAAACATTGTGGTCATGGTCAGTGGCACATGCCAACAGTTTCAATGCATTTCGCACAATAGCCATGCCAAGCCACCAGATTCTTACCTAGTTAATACCGACAAGGTAATTCATAGTACATGTGCACTGTGATTGGGCTCTCTGACCGTGGCTGACTCGTGTTATGATTCATAGAAGTTAAAGTCACTTGGTTAACTTTGTGGTCATGGTTAGTTGCACGGGCCAGCTTTGTCAAGGCATTGCGCACAATAGCCACACCGAGCCACCTGTATTCTACCTTGTTTGCACCTGCAAGATCATGCATGGTATATGTGCACTGTGACTGGGCACTCTGACCGTGGCTGACTCGTGTCATGATTCATATACGTTTAAGTAACTTGTTTAACTTTGTCGTCATAGTCAGTGGCTCATGCCAACTTTGTCAGGGCATCGCGCACAATAGCCACACTGAGCCACCAGTATTCTACCTTGTTTGCACCTCCAAGATTATGCCTAGTACATATGCACTATGATTGGGCACTCTTGCCGTGGATGACTCGTGTTACAATTTGTATACGTTAAAGTCACTTGGATAAATTTGTGGTCATAATCAGTGGCACATGCCAATGTTCAAAAGGAATTGCCCACAATAGCCATGCCCAGCCACCCGGTTTTTACCTTGTTCATACCAGCAAGGTCATGCATACTACATGTGCACTGTGACTGGGCACTCTGACCATGGCTGACTCATGTGTTGATTCATAGAAGTTAAAGTCACTTGGCAAACTTTGTGGTCATGGTTAGTGGCACCTGCCAACTTTGTCGAGGCATCGTACACAGTAGCCGCACCGAGCCACCTGTGTTTTACCTTGTTTATACCTGCAAGTTTATGCCTAGCACACATACACTGTGATTGGGAACTCTGACTGTGGCTGACTCATGTCATGATTCATAGAAGTTAAAGTCACTTGGTGAGCTTTGTGGTAATGGTTAGTTGCACAGGCCAATTTTGTCAAGGCATTGCGCACAATAGCCACACCGAGCCACCTGTATTCCACATTGTTTGCACCTGTAACATCATGCATAGTACATGCGCACTGTGATTGGGAACTCTGACCGTGGCTGACTCGTGTTACAACTCGTAGATGTTAAAGTCACTTGGATACGTTTGTGGTCATGGTCAGTGGCACATGCCAACTTTGTCAAAGCATCGTGCACAACAGCCGCACTAAGCCACCAGTATTTAGTCAAGACATTGCCCACAACAGCCACACCAAGCCACCGGGTTTTTACATTGCTTATGCCTGCAAGGTCATGCCTAGCACAAGTGCACTGTGACTGGGCACTCTGACTGTGGCTGACTCATGTGATGATTCGTCGAGTGAGAGTCACTTGGTTCACTTTGTGGTCAGGGTTAGTAGCACAGGCCAACTTCATCAAGGCATTGCCCACAATTGCAATACCAAGCCACCAGGTTTTTACCTTGTTTATACATTCAAGGTCATGCATAATGTATGTGCACTGTGACAGGGCACTCTGACCGTGGCTGACTTGTGTTACAATCTGTAGAAGTTAAAGTCACTTGGATAAATTTGTGGTCATGGTCAGTGGCACATGCCAACTTGACAAAGTTGGTATGTGCCACTGGCCATGACCACAACGTTTACCAATTAACTTTTACTTCTACGCATCGTAACACGAGTCAGCCACGGTCAGAGTGCCCAATCACAATGCACATGTACTATGCATGACCATGCTCGTATGAACAAGGTAACAAACCGGTGGCTTGGCACGGCTATTGTCAGAATGATGTCTCTATCAAGACAGGACATCTAACGGGTTCATCTCCAGGAGTCTCTGGCTCTTCCGCTCTCGGAAATACCCACCACTCTCAATAACGGTTCAAGCCTCTGCATGAACCACCTTGGTCCCATCGCACACGAACTGTTGATGGTGAGAACCGACCAACGGCACGATACCGAGTTATCTCCCTATAAGCCGCCCGACGGCCATCACGTCCGGCTAGTGCACAATAAGCCTTTTCTTTCCCTTTTGTCTTGTCTTGTCCCTTATGAGGAGGACGTTCATTCCCTCCTAGCTTAACCAGAACAGTTCCACACATCCTGTTCCCTTTCGGTTCCGCGGCGTCGCCGCCGTGTCTTTGCTCTGCTTGCCTCCTGCCTGCGTTCACCTCGCCTATCATCTATCGATTCGCTTCCTCACTCGTGACCTTTTGCTCACATCTGGCACTTCACTTACTTTGCTCCCGTGCTCACTCATTGCCCTCTTTCTACCTTGGATCTTGTGTGCCTCGCCTCTCTCAAGATCCTACGACTAACTCCTTGGGACTAGCTTTGCCTTTCTGCTTCCGTCATTCTGCTAACTCACTTCTGCATGCCACAGTGCTTATACCTGCTTCCGCTCCTGCCATCCTCGCGCATTGCATTGTTCTGATATGGTATTAGAGCATCAAGCAACATCACCTGGTGCCCCGTGACCTCGTCATTGCTCTGCCTCCATCACTACATCGCCTCTT
>SZWC01010707.1:0-31368 GCA_023375785.1 Penium margaritaceum | reverse complement strand
TTTGTGGTCATGGTCAGTGGCACATGCCAACTTTGTCAAGGCATTGCGCACAAAAGCCATGCGAGGCCACCGGATTTTTACCTTATTTATACCTGCATCGTCATTCCTAGTACATCTGAACTGAGATTGGGCACTCAAACCGTGGCTGACTTGTGTTACGATTCGTAGAAGTTAAAGTCACTTGGTAAACGTTGTGGTCATGGTCAGTGGCACATGCCAAAGTTGTGAAGGCATTGCGGACAGTAGCCACACCAAGCCACCAGTATTCTACCTTGTTTGTACCTGCAAGGTCATGTCTAGTACATCTGCAATGTGATTGGACACATTGACCGTGGCTGACTCATGGTATGCTCAAAAGAAGTAAAAGTCACTTGGATATATTTGTGGTCATGGTCAGTGGCACATGCCAACTTTGTCAAGGAATTTTGCACAATAGCCACACTAAGCCACCAGTATTCTACCTTGTTTATACCTGCAAGGTCATGCACAGTATATCTGCACTGTGATTGGACACTCTGACCGTGGCTGACTCGTGTTATGATTCATAGCCGTTTAAGTTACTTGGTAAACTTTGTGGTCATGGTCAGTAGCACATGCCAACTTTGTCAAGGCATTGCGCACAATAGCTGTGCCAAGACATAGATTTTTTACCCTGTTTATATTTGCAAGGTCATGCACATTAGACGTGCACTGTGATTGGGCAATCTGACCGTGGTTGACTCGTGTTACGATTCGTAGAAGTTAAAGTCACTTGATAAACATTTTTGGTCATGATCAGTGGCACATGCCAACTTTGTCAAGGCATTGCGCACAATAGCCACACCGAGCCACCAGTATTCTACCTTGTTTGTTCCTGCAAGGTCATGCACAGTATATCTGTACTGTAATTGGACACTCTGACCGTGGCTGACTCGTGTTATGATCAACAGAAGTAAAAGTCACTTGGATACATTTGTGGTCATGGTTAGTGGTACATGCCAACTTTGTCAAGGCATTGCGAACATTAGCCACACCGAGCCACCATTATTATACCTTTTTTATACCTTCAAGGTCATGCCTAGTACATCTAAACTGTGATTGGACACTCTGACCATGGCTGACTCGTGTTACGATTTGTAGATGATAAAGTCACTTGGTGAAGTTTGTGGTCATGGTCAGTGGCACATGCAAACTTTGTCAAGGCATTGTGCGCAATAGCCACACTGAGCCGCCAGTATTCGACCTTGTTTGTACATGCAAGATCATACCTAGTACATGTGCACTGTGATTGGACATTCTGACCGTGGCTGACTTGTGTTATGATGAATAGAAGTAAAAGTCACTTGGATACATTTGTGGTCATGGTCAGTGGCACGTGCCAACTTTGTCAAGGCATTGTGCGCAATAGCCACACCGAGCCACCAGTATTCTACCTTTTTTGCACCTGCAAGATCATGCCTAGTACATGTGGACTGTGATTGGATACTTTGACCGTGGCTGACTTGTGTTATGATTCATAGCCGTTTAAGGTACTTCGTAAACTTTGTGGTCATGGTCAGTGGCACATGCCAACTTTGTCAAGGCATTGCGCACAAAAGCCGTGCGAGGCCACTGGATTTTTACCTTGTTTATACCTGCAAGGTCACGCCTAGTACATCTGAACTGAGATTGGGCACTCAAACCGTGGCTGACTTGTGTTACAATTCGTAGAAGTTAAAGTCACTTGGTAAACGTTGTGGTCATGGTCAGAGGCACATGCCAATGTTGTGAAGGCATTGCGGACAGTAGCCACACCAAGCCACCAGTGTTCTACCTTGTTTGTACCTTCAAGGTCATGTCTAGTACATCTGCAATGTGATTGGACACTTTGACCGTGGTTGACTCGTGGTATGCTCAAAAGAAGTAAAAGTCACTTGGATATATTTGTGGTCATGGTCAGTGGCACATGCCAACTTTGTCAAGGCATTGTGCACGATAGCCACACCAATGCACCAGTATTCTACCATGTTTCCACCTGTAAGATCATACCTAGTACATCTGCACTGTGATTGGACACTCTGACCGTGGCTGACTCGTGTTATGATTCGTAGAAGTAAAAGTCACTTGGTAACCTTTTTGTTCATGGTCAGTGGCACATGCCGACTTTGTCAAGGCATTGCGCACAATAGCCATGCCGAGCCACCATTATTCTACCTTGTTTGTACCTGCAAGATCATGCATAGTACATCTGCACTACGATTGGACACTCTGACCGTGGCTGACTCGTGTTATGATCAAAAAAAGTAAAAGTCACTTGGATACATTTGTGGTCGTGGTCAGTGGCACGTGCCAACTTTGTCAAAGCATTGTGTACAATAGCCACACCGAGCCACCAGTATTCTATCTTTTTTGCACCTGCAAGATCATGCCTAGTACATCTGCACTATGATTGGACACTCTGACCGTGGCTGACTCGTGTTATGATCAATAGAAGCAATAGTCACTTGGATACATTTGTGGTCATGGTCAGTGGCACATTCCAACTTTGTCAAGGCATTGCACACAGTAGCCGTGCCAAGCCACTGGTTTTTTTCCTTGTTTATACCTGCAAGGTCATGCATATTGGATGTACACTATGATTGGACACTCTGACCGTGGCTGACTCATGTTATGATCAATAGAAGTAACAGTCAAATGGATGCATTTGTTCAGTGGCACATGCAAACTTTGTCAAGGCATTGCGCACAATAGCCACACAAAGCCACCAGTATTCTACCTTGTTTATATCTGCAAGGTCATGCCCAGTATATCCGCACTGTGATTAGACACTCTGACCGTGCCTGACTCGTGATATGATTCATATCCGTTTAAGGTACTTGGTAAACCTTGTGGTCATGGTCAGTGGCACATGCCAACTTTTTAAAGGCATTGCGCACAATAGCCACACCGAACCACCAGCATTGTACATTTTTTGTACCTGCAAGACCATGCCTAGTACATCTGCACTGTGATTGGACACTCTGACTGTGGCTGACTCGTTTTATGATTCGTAGAAGTAAAAGTCACTTGGTAAACTTTGTGGTCATGGTTAGTGGCACATACCGACATTGTCAAGGCATTGCACACAATAGCCACACCGAGCTATCGGTATTCTATCTTGTTTGTACATGCAAGATCATGCATAGTACATGTGCACTTTGATTGGACACTCTGACCGTGGCTGACTTGTGTTATGAACAATAGAAGTAAAAGTCACTTTGATACACTTGTGGTCATGGTCAGTGGAAATTGCCAACTTTGTTAAGTCATTCCGCACAATAGCCACACCGAGCCACCAGTACTCTACCTTGTTTGCACCTGCAAGATCATGCCTAGTACATCTGCACTATGATTCGATACTCTGACCGTGGCTGACTCGTGTTATGATTCATAGCCGTTTAAGGTACTTCGTAAACTTTGTGGTCATGGTGAGTGGCACGTGCCATCTTTGTCAAGGCATTGCGCACAAAAGTCGTGCCAAGCCACCTGATTTTTACCTTGCGTATACCTGCAAGGTCATGCTTAGAACATCTGAACTGTGATTGGGCACTCAAACTGTGGCTGACTTGTGTTACGATTCGTACAAGTTAAAGTCACTTGGTAAACGTTGTGGTCATGGTCAGTGGCACATGCCAAAGTTGTGAAGGCATTGCGGACAGTAGCCACACCAAGCCACCAGTATTCTACCTTGTTTATACCTGCAGGGTCATGCCCTTTATATCTGCACTGTGATTGGACACTCTGACCGTGCCTGACTCATGATATGATTCAAAGCCGTTTAAGGTACTTGGCAAACGTTTTGGTCATGGTCAGTGGCACATGCCAACTTTGTCAAGGCATTGCCCACAATAGCCACACCGAGCCACCAGTATTGTACCTTGTTTGTACCTGCAAGACCATGCCTAGTACATCTGCACTGTGATTGGACACTCTGACTGTGGCTGACTCGTTTTATGATTCGTAGAAGTAAAAGTCACTTGGTAAACTTTGTGGTCATGGTCAGTGACACATGCCAACATTGTCAAGGCATTGCACACAATAGCCACACCAAGCCACCAGTATTCTATCTTGTTTGTACATGCAAGATCATACCTAGTACATGTGCACTGTGATTGGACAGTCTGACCGTGGCTGACTTGTGTTATGATCAATAGAAGCAAAAGTCACTTGGATACATTTGTGGTCATGGTCAGTGGCACTGACCAACTTTGTCAAGGCATTGCGCACAATAGCCACACCGAGCCACCAGTATTCTACCTTGTTTGCACCTACAATATCATGCCCAACACATCTGCGCTGTGATTTGATACTCTGACCGTGGCTGACACGTGTTAGGATTCATAGCCGTTTAAGGAACTTCGTAAACTTTGGGGTCATGGTCAGCGGCACATGCCAACTTTGCTAAGGCATTGCGCACAATAGCCGTGTCAAGCCACCGGATTTTTACCTTGTTTATACCTGCAAGGTCATGCCTAGTACATCTGAATTGTGGTTGGGCACTCAAACCGTGGCTGACTCGTTTCATGATTCATAGAAGTTAAAGTCACTTGGTAAACGTTGTGGTCATGGTGAGTGGCACATGCCAACTTTGTGAACGCATTGCGGACAATAGCCACACCGAGCCACCAGAATTATACCTTGTTTGTACCTGCAAGGTCATGTCTAGTACATCTGCAATCTGATTGGACACTCTGACCGTGGCTGACTCGTGTTATGATCAATAGAAGTAAAATTCACTTGGATACATTTGTGGTCATGGTCAGTGGCACATGCCAACTTTGTCAATGCATTCTGTACAATAGCCTCGTCGAGCCACCAGTATTCTACCTTTTTTGCACCTGCAAGATCATGCCTAGTACATCTGCACTATGATTCGACACTCTGACCGTGACTGACTCGTGTTATGATCAATAGAAGTAATAGTCACTTGGATACATTTGTGGTCATGGTCAGTGACACATGCCAACTTTGTCAAGGCATTGCACACAGTAGCTGTGCCAAGCCACTGGTTTTTTACCTTCTTTATACCTGCAAGGTCATGCATATTGGATGTACACTATGATTGGACACTCTGACCGTGGCTGACTCATGTTATGATCAATAGAAGTAACAGTCAATTGGATACATTTGTGGTCATGGTCAGTAGCACATGCAGACTTTGTCAATGCATTGCGCTCGATAGCCACATCAAGCCACCAGCATTCTACCTTGTTGATATCTGCAAGGTCATGCCCAGTATATCTGCACTATGATTAGACACTCTGACCGTGCCTGACTCGTGATATGATTCATAGCCGTTTAAGGTACTTGGTAAACTTTGTGGTCATGGTCAGTGGCACATGCCAACTTTGTAAAGGCATTGCGCACAATAGCCACACCGAGCCACCAGTATTGTATGTTGTTTGTACCTTCAAGACCATGCATAGTACATCTGCACTGTGATTGGACACTCTGACTGTGGCTGACTCGTTTTATGATTCGTAGAAGTAAAAGTCTCTTGGTAAAAATTGTGGTCATGGTTAGTGGCACATGCCAACATTGTCAAGGCATTGCACACAATAGCCACACCGAGCCATCGGTATTCTACCTTGTTTGTACATGCAAGATCACACATAGAACATGTGCACTGTGATTGGACACTAAGGCTGCACACCAAATCCTAGGATTCGTGAATAAGATTCGTGAACCCGGAAAAAGATTCGGATTCGGGGATCCAAATCCTTCATAAGGATTCGATTCGGGATTCGGAGATCCTTTCCCTATTGTTTCATCATGGAAAACAGGGATTTATGTGGCAGATTAGAGGATTTTTACCTGCCATCACCCATAGGATTCGGAAAAGATTCGTGAATCTTACGGATTCGCGAATCCAGATTCGGATTCGTGAATCAAACCCAAACCTGGATTCGGATTCGTGAATCCGAATCCAATCTGGGATCCGGGAATCTTACCCGGTGTGCACCCTTATTGGACACTCTGACCGTGTCTGACTTGTCTTATGATGAATAGAAGTAAAAGTCACTTGGATACATTTGGGGTCATGTTCAGTGGCATTTGGCAACGTTTTCAATGCATTGCTCACAATAGCCACACCGAGCCACCAGTATTCTACCTTGTTTGCACCTGCAAGATCATGCCTAGTACATCTGCACTGTGATTGGATACTCTGACCGTGGCTGACTCGTGTTATGATTCGTAGCCGTTTAAGGTACTTTGTAAACTTTGTGGTCATGGTCAGTGGCACATGCCAACTTTGCCAAGGCATTGCGCACAATAGCCGTGTCAAGCCACCGGATTTCTACCTTGTTTATACCTGCAAGGTCATGCCTAGTACATCTGAACTGTGATTGGGCACTCAAACCGTGGCTGACACGTTTCATGATTTGTAGAAGTTAAAGTGACTTTGTAAACGTTGTGGTCATGGTCAGTGGCACATGCCAACTTTGTGAAGGCATTGCGGACAATAGCCACACCGAGCCACCAGAATTCTACCTTCTTTGTACCTGCAAATTCAGGTCTAGTACATCTGCAATGTGATTGGACACTCTGACCGTGGCTGACTCGTGTTATGATCAATAGAAGTAAAAGTCACTTGGATACATTTGTGGTCATGGTCAGTGGCACATGCCAACCTTGTCAAGGCATTCTGTACAACAGCCTCAGCGAGCCACCAGTATTCTACCTTTTTTGCACCTGCAACATCATGCCTAGTACATCTGCACTCTGATTGGACACTCTGACCGTGACTGACACGTGTTATGATCAATAGAAGTGATAGTCACTTGGATACATTTGTGGTCATGGTCACTGGCACATGCCAACTTCGTCAAAGCATTGCACACAATAGCCGTGCCAAGCCACCGGTTTTTTTACCTTGTTTATACCTGCAAGGTCATGCATATTGGATGTACACTATGATTGGACACTCTGACCATGGTTGACTCATGTTATGATCAATTGAAGTAAAAGTAAATTGTATACATTTATGCTCATGATCAGTGGAACATGCCAACTTTGTCGAGGCATTGCGCACAATAGCCACACCAAGCGACCAGTATTGTACCTTGTTTGTACCTGCAATATCATGCCTAGTAAATCTGCGCTGTGAATGGACACTCTGACCGTGGCTGACTCGTGTTACAGTTTGTAAAAGATAAAGTCACTTGGTAAGCTTTGTGGTCATGTTCAGTGGCACATGCCAACTTTGTCAAGGCATTGCGCACAACAGCCACACCGAGCCACCAGTATTCTACTTGGTTGTACATGCAAGATCATACCTAGTACATCTGCACTGTGATTGGACACTCTGGCCGTGGCTGACTCGTGTTATGATCAATTGAAGTAAAAGTCACTTGGATACATTTGTGGTCATGGTCAGTGGCACATGCCAACTTTGTCAAGGCATTGTGCACAATAGCCACACCGAGCCACCAGTATTCTACCTTTTTTGCACATGCAAGATAATGCCTAATACATCTGCACTATGATTGGACACCCTGACCGTGGCTGACTCGTGTTATGATTCATAGCCGTTTAAGGGACTTAGTAAACTTTGTGGTCATGTTCAGTGGCACGTGCCAGCTTTGTCAAGGCATTGCGCACAATAGCCATGCCAAACCACCGGTTTTTTTACCTTGTTTCTACCTGCAAGGTCATGCATATTAGATGTGCACTGTGCTTGGACACTCTGACCGTGGCTGACTTGTGTTATGATCAATAGAAGTAAAAGTCATTTGGATACATTTGTGGTCATGGTCAGTGGCACATGCCAACTTTGTCAAGGCATTGCGTACAATAGCCACACCGAGCCACCAGTATTCTACCTTGCTTATACCTGTAAGGTCATGCACAGTATATATGCACTGTGACTGGACACTCTGACCATGGCTGACTCGTGTTATGATTCATGGCCGTTTAAGGTACTTGGTAAACTTTGTGGTCATGGTCAGTGGCACATGCCAACGTTTTCAAGGCATTGAGCACAATAGCCCCACCGAGCCACCAGTGTTCTACATTGTTTGCACCATAAAGATCATGCCTAGCACATCTGCACTGTCATTGGACACTCTAATCGTGGCTGACTCGTGCTATGATCAATATAAGTAAAAGTCACTTGGATACATTTGTGGTCATGGTCAGTTGCACATGCCAACTTTATCAAGGCATTGTGCACAATAGCCACACCGAGCCCCCAGTATTCTACCTTGTTTATACCTGCAAGGCCATGCCCAATACATCTGCACTGTGACCGGAAACTCAGACCGTGGCTGACTCGTGTTATGATCAATATAAGTAAAAGTCACTTGGATACATTTGTGGTCATGGTCAGTTGCACATGCCAACTTTATCAAGGCATTGTGCACAATAGCCACACCGAGCCCCCAGTATTCTACCTTGTTTATACCTGCAAGGCCATGCCCAATACATCTGCACTGTGACCGGAAACTCAGACCGTGGCTGACTCGTGTTATGATTCATAGCCGTTTAAGGTACTTAGTAAACTTTGTGATCATGGTCAGTGGCGCATGCCAGCTTTGTCAATGCATTGTGCACAATAGCCATGCCAAGCCACCGGTATTTTACCTTGTTTATACCTGCAAGGTCATGCATATTAGATGTGCACTGTGATTGGACACTCTAACCGCGGCTGACTCGCGCTATGATCAGTAGAAGTAAATGTCACTTGGATACATTTGTGGTCATCGTCAGTGGCACATGGCAACTTTGTCAAGGCATTGCGCACAATATCCACACCGAGCCACCAGTATTCTACCTTGTTTATACCTGCAAGGTCATGCCCACTATATCTGCACTGTGATTGGACACTCGGACCGTGGCTGACTCGTGTTACGATTCATAGCCGTTTAAGGGACTTGGTAAAATTTGTGGTCATGGTCAGTGGCACATGCCAACTTTGTCAAGGCATTGCGCACAATAGCCACACCGAGCCACCGGTATTGTACCTTGTTTGCACCTGCAAGATCATGCCTAGTAAATCTGCACTGTTAGTGGACACTCTAACCGTGGTTGACTTGTGTAATGATGAATACAAGTAAAAGTCACTTGGATACATTTGTGTTTATGGTCAGTGGCACATGCCAACTTTGTCAAGGCATTGCGCACAATAGCCACACCGAGCCACCAGTATTCCGCCTTGTTTGCACCTGCAATATCATGCCTAGTACATCTGCACTGTGATTGGACACTCTGACCGTGGCTGACTCGTGTTATGATGAATAGAAGTAAAAGTCACTTGGATACATTTGTGGTCTTGGTCAGTGGCACATGCCAACTTTTTCAACGCATTTCGCACAATAGCCGTGCCAAGCCACCAGTTTTTTACCTTGTTTATACCTGTAAGGTCATGCCCATTACATGTGCACTATGATTGGACACTCTGACCGTGGCTGCCTCGTGTTATGAGTCATTGCCGTTAATATCACTTGGTAACCTTTGTGGTCATGGTCAGTGGCACATGCCAACTTTTTCAAGGCATTGCGCAGAATAGCCACATCCATCTACCAGTATTCTACCTTGTTTGTACCTACAAGGTCATGCCTAGTACATCTGCACTGTGAGTGGACACTCCGACCGTGGCTGACTGGTGTTATGATCAACAAAAGTAAGAGACACTTGGATACATTTGTGGTCATGGTCAGTGGCACATGCCAACTTTGTCAAGGCATTGCACAGAATAGCCACACTCAACCACCCCTATTCTACTTTGTTTATACCTGCAAGGTCATGCCTAGTACATCTACACTGTGATTGGACACTCTGACCGTGGCTGACTCGTGTTATGATCAATAGAAGTAAAAGTTACTTGGATACATTTTTGGTCATGGTCAGTGGCACATGGCAGCTTTGTCAAGGCATTGCGCACAGTAGCCACACCAAGCCACCAGTATTCTACCTCGTGTATACCTGCAAGGTGATGCCTAGTATATCTGCACTGTGACTGAACACTTTGACTGTGGCTGACTCGTGTTATGATTCATACCCGTATAAGGTACTTGGCAAACTTTGTGGTCATGGTCAGTTACACATGCCAACTTTGTCAAGGCATTGCGCACAATAGCCATGCCAAATCACCGGTTTTTCACCTTGTTTATACCTGCAAGGTCATGCGTATTAGATGTGTACTGTGATTAAACACTCTGACCGTGGTTAACTCGTGTTATGATCAATAGAACTAAAATTCACTTGGATACATTTGTGGTCATGGTCAATGGCACATGTCAACTTTGTCAATGCATTACGCACAATAGCCACACCGAGCCACCAGTATTGTACCTTGTTTATACGTGCAAGGTCAAGCCCAATATATCCGCACTGTGATTGGACACTCTGACGGTGGCTGACTCGTGTTATGATTCATAGCCGCTTAAGGTACTTGGTAAACTTTGTGGTCATGGTCAGTGGCACATGCCAACTTTGTCAATGCATTAGGCACAATAGCCGTGCCAAGCCACCCGTTTTTACATTGATTGCATGTGCAAGATCATGCTTAGTACATCTGCACTATGATTGGACACTCTGACCGTGGCTGACTCGTGTTATGGTCAATAGAAGTAAAAGTCACTTGGATACATTTGTGGTCATGGTCAGTGGCACATGCCAACATTGTCAAGGCAATGCACACAATAGGCACACCGTGCCACCACTATTCTACCTTTTTGATACCTGAACGTCATGCCTAGTATATCTGCATTGTGATTGGACACTCTGATCGTGGCTATCTCATGTTGTGATTCATAGCCGTTTATGGTACCTGGTAAACTTTGTGGTCATGGTCAAGTGGCACATGCCAACTATGTCAAGACATTGCGCACAATAGCCGTGCCAAGCCACCGGTTTTTTACCTTGTCTGTACCTGCAAGGTTATGCCTAGTACATGTGCACTGTGATTGGGCACTCTGACATTGGCTGACTCGTGTTACGATTCGTAGAAGTTAAAGTCACTTGGTGAACTTTGTGGTCATGGTCAGTGGCACATGCCAACTTTCTCAAGGTATTGCACAAAATAGCCTAACTGAACAACCAGTATTGTACCTTGTTTGTACGTACAAGGTCATGCCTAGTACATCACTATTGTGATTGGATACTCTGACCGTGGCTGACTCGTGTTAGATCAATAGAAGTAAAAGTCACTTGGATACACATGTGGTCATGGTCAGTGGCACATGCCAACTTTGTCAATGCATTGCGCACAATAGCCACACCGAGCCACCAGTATTCTACCTTGTTTGAACCTGCAAGATCATGCCTAGTACATCTGCCCTGTGATTGGACACTCTGACCGTGGCGGACTCCTGTTATGATCAATAGAAGTAAAAGTCACTTTGATACATTTGTGGTCATGGTCAGTGGCACATGCCAACTTTGTCAATGCATTGCGCATAATAGCCACACCGAGCCACCAGTATTCTACCTTGTTTGTACCTGCAAGATCATGCCCAGTAGATCTGTACTGTTATTGGACACTCTGACCGTGGCTGTCTCGTTTTATGATTCATAGCCGTTTAAGGTACTTGGTAAACTTTGTGGTCATGGTCAGTGGCACATGCCAAATTTGTAAAGGCATTGCGCACAATAGCCGTGCCAAACCACCGGTTTTTTTCCTTGGTTATACCTACAAGGTCAAGCCTAGTACATCTGAACTGTGATTGGGCACTCTGACTGTGGCTGACTTGTGTTATGATTCGTAGAAGTTAAAGTCACTTGGTTAACTTTGTGGTCATGGTCAGTGGCACATGCCAACTTTGTCAAGGCATTGCGCACAATAGCCACACCAAGCCACCAGTATTCTACCTTGTTTGCACCTGCAAGATCATACTTAGTACATCTGCACTGTGATTGGACACTCTGACCGTGGCTTACTCGTGTTATGATCAATAGATGTAAACGTCACTTGGTAAACTTTGTGGTCATGGTCAGTTGAACATGCCAACTTTGTCAAGGCATTGCGCATAATAGCCACACCGAGCCACCAGTATTTTACCTTGTTTGAACCTGCAAGATCATGCCTAGTACATCTGCACTTTGATTGGACACTCTGATTGTAGCTGACTCGTATTATGATCAATAAAACTAAAAGTCACTTGGATACATTTGTGGTCATGGTCAGTGGCACATGCCAACTTTGTCAAGGCATTGTGTACAATAGCCACACCGAGCCACCATTATTCTACCTTGTTTATACCTGCAACGTCATGCCTAGCATATCTGCTCTGTGATTGGACACTCTAACCGAGGCTGACTCGTGTTATGATTCATAGCCGTTTAAGGTACTTGGTAAACTTTGTGGTCATGGTCATTGGCACATACAAACTTTGTCAAGGCATTGCGTACAATAGCCGTGCCAAGCCACCGGTTTTTTTCCGTGTTTGTACCTGCAAGGTCATGCATACTATATGTGCACTATGATTGGAAACTCTTGTCAGAAGAATGCAGACACGAAAACAGCAGCAGCACAAGCAGGCGGAAGCATCAGAACACGCAAGCATACGTCAACAGAGTGACCTAGGTAAGGGCGGTCCGAGGAGTTAGTCGCGGAAGCGGATAGAGGCAAGGACGCGAGGTAGTCCAGGTAGACAGGTTGATGTGAGAGAGTGCCGAGGAGATGAGTGATGGTTGGCCGATTAAGAGAGCTGAGCGAAGGAACAAGAGTGACGGAGCGAAGAGTTGAGAAAGGCTTGCGAAGACAGGAAATGCGAGGTGCGAGCAGAGCGAAGACACGGCGGCGAAGCTGAGGAACCAAAAGGGAACAGGATGGGCAGAACCGTTCTGGTTAACTCGAGGGAATGTACCTCCTCGGTATATATGGACAGAACAGGACAAAGGCATGTTCAACGACTTTTTTCCACTAGCCGGACGTGGGTGACAGGTGTCACTTTATTAGGGGATGACTCGGTTTCTGTTGGTTCAACGGTCCTGAGATCCTATCATTGGTGACCAAGGTGGTTCGGACTTGAGCCTGAACCGTTATTGAGAAAGGCTGATCTTTTCCTGGCTGAGTGACCAGAGTGAGTTTCTTTGATGCCAATTTCTGACACCCCCCTTGAAACTCACAATGGTCATTCAAGCAGTTCAGATAAGCTGATCCATGAGTACTTTTAGCCCTCTTCTATTGAGGGTGTGGCCACTGATGGTGGGGAAGGAGGACTAGGAAGATACTCAGGGGGGGACCCTCAGTGGTGCCGGGAGATCTCTGACCCTGACTTGTTGTGGACGACTGAGCCATCGACGCGCTCCTCTTGTTTCGCCGACTTCTCTCAGTTCCAGAGTTAGAGCATAGATGTCAGATACCTAAACATCATAGTGTCTGAGAGATGATCGGAAGGGCTCTTCAGTGGTGAGCCAGAGAATGAGAAGTGCCTGATACTCAGCATAGAAGTATTCTTGCCAGTATCGGGTAACTTTCTGATTGTCGTTGAGGTTGTGGTGGTCAGAGTATAAGTAGCCTATTCACTGAGAGAAGATGGTCCAGAGATTCATATGACGCATCTCTACATTCGTAGTTCTTCGCAGAGCAGTGTGCTGGATGTGGTAGTTGTGGATTCCTATTGAGTTGAAGAGAATTATTGCAATCCATCTGGCAATGGCGAATATTTTAGGAGAGATTTGTCATTGTTCCCACCAGGAGGTTGAACGTCGTCCCGCCATGTGGATTTGGTTGAAGGGATGGAGGCAGATTTGACAGAAACTGGCAGGAGAGGAAGTCACTGAAGGATGGAGTGGGAGCAAAGACTGATTGAATTTGATGATGGAGGTTTCGACGTGAGGGTAGGTCGCTGTGGAACAAGCGATACGACTGGGCAGATCCTTCCGCCGGATTGAAGATGATGAAGATGACGAGGACCGATTGATGATGGAGTGGGTGCAGGGGAGGAATCACGTGCGTGACGGAAGTTGGCAGCGTGGGCGCAGGCCGCCGCGGAACAGGCGATACGACCGGGCGGATCCTTGTGCCGAGTAGAGTGGAAGCAGAAGATGGAGGAACGATGGATAACGGAGTGGACGTAGGGGCGAGACCTCGTGCATGATTGAAATAGGGGAGTAAGATGCGGCAAGGGGAAGGCAGGTGCCAATGCGCCGCGAGAAATGTGCTTCTGGCGTGGGTGCAGGCTACTGCGGAAGCGGGCAGCTAGCTCATGCAGATCCTAGTGCCATTCACAGATGCTGATGATTGCTGATGATAGAGGCTGATGATGATGGCTGAGTGAGCGCAGGGGCAAACCGCGTGCGCTGAACGAAGTTTCAGCGTGGGCGCAGGTCGTCGCGGAAAGAAAGGCGATGCGACCGGGCGGATCCTTATGCCAAGCTGAAAGCGATGCAAAGCGGAGGAAGCGATTGATTGACGAGTGGGCGTGGAACCACGTGCGTGAAGAGATGATACTGATGAAGAGAATGGATGCGAAGGCGGCGCGGAGGACACTGATGATGGAGGAATGACGGAGATCAAGTAGGGACGAGCGGCTGATGGGGCTGGGGAGACCTGAGCGAGGAGGAGGAGGAATGATGGAGGCTAATGAGGGTGACGCGAGGAGTGAGGGTAGAAGACTGGCGATGATGCTAAAGGAGAGAGATGGTGAGCAATGCGAGCGGATGGAGATGTGATGAGACGCATCACGGCAGGGAGATGGAGTGACACAACTACTTCTTCCTGCGTTCAGGAGAGTGACGGCTTGTTCCCCAGTTGGCTCGGAAGTGGGAGCAGGAAGACTGGTGGTGTCCGATATCCTGTCAGCTAGAAGAAATTGGTTGTGGCAGAGGGAGTCAGGCAGCGGGCAGGTCCACTGGACCGTTGATGTCAGAAGAGTGACGGCTTGTTCCCTAGTTGGCTCGGAAGTGGGAGCAGGAAGACTGGTGGTGTCCGATATCCTGACGGCGGCAGTTTTGGCTGCAGCTGTTGACAAAGCGAGAAGGCAGTGTGAGAAGGCGACTCCGAATGAGTGATGCAGACGGACGGAAGATATCAGCGTGGAAGGAGCACATGAGGCTGATGAGGCAAGATGAAAGAAGAGGAGATGCTTGCGCAGGCAGATGAGGGGTAGCGGATAGCAGACAGGGGGAAGCTTCTTCGTAGTTGACGGCAGGCGGCGGCTCGAAAGTTGCTTGCGACTGATGTGGGCGATGAGTCACCCGTTGTTGGCCACGGGCGCGGAAATGGGTGCAGGGCTTTCATCGGATGATGAGGCATTTTCCTCAGTGCGGAAAACTCGTTAGGCAGAGCTGCTGATGTCAGCTGCTGGCGAAGCGGCGAGGCGCGGGACAACGGTACCGGCGGCAGAAGATTGCAGGCAAAGGCGATGGAGGGAAGATGGCGGCAGAGCGATGACGTAGTTACGTGGCACCAGGTGATGTTGCCTGATGCTCTGATACCATGTCAGAAGAATGCAGACAAGAGAACAGCAGCAGCAGAAGCAGGCATAAGCGTCAGAACACGCAAGTATATGTCGTCAGAGTGACGTAGGCAAGGGCGGTCCGAGGAGTTAGTCACGGAAGCGGATACAGGCAAGGACGCGAGGTAGTCGAGGTAGACAGGTTGATGTGAGAGAGTGCCGAGGAGATGAGTGACGGTTGGCCGAGTAAGAAAGCTGAGCAAATGAACAATAGTGACAGAGCGAAGAGTTGAGAGAGGCTTGCAAATACAGGAAATGCGAGGAGCGAGCAGAGCGAAGACACGGCGGCGAAGCCGCAGAACCGAAAGGGAACAGGATGGGCAGAACTGTTCTGGTTAAGTTGAGGGAATGAACCTCCTCGGTATACATGGACAAAACAGGACAAAGGCATGTGCAACGGCTTCTTTTCACTAGCCGGACGCGGGTGACAGGTGTCAATTTATTAGGGGATGACTCGGTCTCTGTTGGTTCAACGGTCCTGAGATCCTACTGTTGGTGACCGAGGTGGTTCGGACTTGAGCCTGAACCGGTATTGAGAAAGGCTGATCTTTTACTGGCTGAGTGACCAGAGTGAGTTTCTTCAATGCCAATTTCTGACAACTTTGACCGTGGCTGACTCCTGTTATGATCAATAGAAGTAAAAGTCACTTAGATACATTTGTGGTCATGGTCAGTGGCACATGCCAACTTTTTCCAGGCATTGCGTAGAATAGCCACACCGAGCCACCAGTATTCTACCTTGTTTATACCTACAGGGTCACGCATAGTATATCTGCTATGTGATTGGACACTCTGACTGTGGCTAACTTGTCTTATGATTCATAGCCACTTAAGGTACTTGGTAACCTTGTGGTCATGGTCAGTGGCACATGCCAACGTTAACAAGGCATTGCGCACAATAGTCGTGCCAAGCCACCGGTAGGACTGGGCAGGCTCGCACTGGGCAGGCTCTAGTAAGCTTCTAGGAAGCTTACTAGAGCATGCCTTGAGGATGACACTTGGCGGTCTAAGGATGCGCCAAGTAGGACTGTAGGCTGAGGTTGGCTCCATTGGAGCCACTACAAGCAGAAGCTTTAGCAAAGCTCTGCAAGTATAAAAGCCTGTACCTTGTATGCATCCATTTACAGTTCTTGCCTTTGAGACTCCTCACAGAGTGTCCAACCAAAAGTAGACACTAAAGACCAACATGCGGACTTCGTGAGTTTGCAAACCAAACGAACCTAAAGTGTGGATCCCTCGTTCGAGGGTGATATGAAATATTGGTTGCAATACCAAGAGCGGTTGGCGGCCTCCCATGTCGGCACCCGTTTTCTAGACCGTTGCTATCCGGCGCATTGACAAAGGGTTATGGATCCACACTTTTGGTTTTAAGGCACGCTTCCAAGACCGACTAGCGCGTGGTCTTGTAGGGCGCACAGGTACAACAGTGACATGAGTATCGGACCGCTCCATCTGCTCCATCGGCTCCATCGGCTTCTTGAGGTAGGGTGCGTGCACGTGGCGGACTAGGGGACGAGGACCAGCTCTGTCCATGTTGGACACGACCCTTGAGCCCCAACGGGATTAAGCTCTACCCCTTTTTATAAGGTGGTACGACCTCGAGTCTGTTCTCTCACGACGGCACCATCGGCTTAGGCGATCATCGGCTGGAGGGGTATGCAACGGGACCAACTACACATTTAACAACGGTCGCAATCAGCAGCCTCATGAGCCTCATCGGCCTCAATGAAGCAGAGTAGCAACGAAGCAGAGAAGACGAGCAACCGCCAAAAAAGGCGGATCCGACTCCAGCCCGCCTTGAGGCGGGTATGTCCAAATTCACGGGGACAGGTTTTCCCTTGTGGAACTGGCAACTTGAGATTGTCATGGACGTATGTGGCTACCTCGACATCCTAAAAGTGATCGAGACAGCATCCGCCGATGAGACCGTGACAACGCATGCCGCTATCCTTGCAGCGTGGACGATGAAGAACAACATGCCTCTTTCCATTCTTGTGACGTCCATCAACGAGACTCAACACTCCCACATCACAGGATGCACACTGGCTGCCGAGGCCTACGCAAAGCTCTCACGCGTGCATCAATCGAACGCCCTAGCAAACCGACTCTTCATCTTCCAACGGTTGATGTCGATGAGGGTGAGCGAAGGAGAATCGATACCCGCATTTTGGCAGTCGTTCGACAACGTGCTGCAAGAGGTCCAGCAAATGGAATGGAAGCTCAACTCCAACATGTGTTCCATGGTCCTTCTAATGGCGCTGCCGGAAAGCCGGGGGGTCCTTGATCACCGTATTTAGCGGTTGGAAGGAAGCAGATCTGACGTACGAGGCTGTCCCCGAACACATCCGCAACGAGTCCATGCGACGCAGTGGCAGTGAGGCAAACATTTCAGCCTATGCCTCTTGCTTTGGTGGACAAGCTGCAAGCTCTCGCTCCAGTCAATGCAACAGCGGAAGCGGTGGCGGTGGAGGGAAAGGCAACAGTGGCGGGAAGAGTTCCAAGAAGCCCGGCAACTGTCACAACTATGGCAAGGCTGGGCACTGGGCTAGGGACTCCCGTAGTCCTAAGAAAGAAGGCGGGAACAAAGGTGGAAAGGAGAAGAAAGAGCCCACCAACATGATGGCTAGGGGGCTGCCCATAAAGGGCGCAGCAATCTCTAGGCCCGGGGCGTTTGCTCTTGTCTCGGGCACCAGCCACTACTCATCAAAAGAGAAGGGTGGATTTGTCTCCATCGCCAAATCTGTCATGCACATCAAGTGTGAAAACTGTGGCGTCGTCCAAGCCATGGGCGAAGGAGACAAGGTGATCACGTTCAACGTGAACAGTGCGGAGAAGGCGGTCAACCTTCATAAGGTGGTGTACATGCCCTCCTTCGCAGCCAACTTACTGTCCGTCTCACAAATCACCGACAACAACATGACGGTGGTGTTCACCAATAAGGAAGCGGTGGCCCTCAAAAACGAGGAAATCCAGATTTTGTAGACCAAAGATGACCTCATGCTTCAAGTTCCAAGAGTCGACGGCCTCTACGTACTTCAAACCAAGAGTGGTGAAGGCGTCAGATGAGGGACTTGCATGAGCCACCAAGACAGTGGCACCAGAGCCAAAGGATGCACCGCCGGCGACCGCTGCGACCGCCACATCAACCAAGGACACTGACGCTGAGCTGTGGTACCGGCGATTTCGCCATGTGGCCAACAGCACGCTGGAAAAGATGCAGGAGCAAGAGGTAGTCCGCGGAATGGAAGGGTGCAGCATGAAGCATGGCGGAGGGTGTGCATTGTGTGAACCATGCCTCCAAGCGAAGGCAAAGAAGAAGCCGTTTGCGAGAGGAGGTCAACGAGCGGAGCACGTCTTGTAACTGATACACGGTGACGTGTGTGGACCCTTTCGCACACCGTCTAACAAAGGAAGAAAGTACTTCCTGACCTTCATCGATGACCACAGCCGCAAGTTGTGGATCTACTTCCTCAAAACAAAGGGAGTGGTCAAGGAGAAGCTCCTCGAGTTCGTCGCCATGGTGGAGTGGCAAACATCCAACAAGGTGACGACGCTTCGAAGTGACAACGGGGGTGAGTAAGAGGCATGCAAGCCTTGGCTCAAGCATCATGGCATCTGCCATGAGTAGACCACTCCATACAACCCCAAAGCAACGGCGTGGCCGAGAGGATGAACCAGACTCTGCTCGGCATGGTGCGAAGCATGCTCTTCGACGCCAAGCTCCCACCTTGCTTTTGGGCTGAAGCAGCAACAACGTACTGCTGCCTCTTGAACCTCACACCAGCGACCGCCTTGCGAAATCATGGAAAGGAGCAGGACAAGCAGCTGAAGACTCCACATGAAGCATGGTCGGGAAAGAAACCCAACGCATCCCATCTGAAGGTGTTTGGGTCAACTGCATGGGTGAAGATCCAGTCGGGAGAAGGTGGAGGCAAGCTTGACGCACGTTCGAGGAAGTGCGTCATGGTTGGGTACGACACATCATACAAAGCATATCGGCTTTGGAACCAGGCAGCAGGCAAGCTCATGAGGAGCCGCGACGTCGTGTTTGACGAGCGCACCCTTGAAAAGGGAGAGCTGCTGGACCCAGACCTCGCTCCCAATGCGGGAGAGTGGATAGTGTTGCTTGAGTCCAGAGACCAAGCGCCTGACAACTGGCTCGCTTTGCCAGCAGGTGGTAGGAATGGGAGATATGCTACGGAGGATGACGCAGAATCTGACATGGACGCGGATACCGAGGAGTCCAGGGCTTCCGAGTCTGACTTGGAGTCTGAAGACACTTATGACGACGACAACGACGACGACAAACCACCACTTGTAGAAGCACCAGCACCAAAGCAAGAAGCCGCACCAGCACCCCGGCGCAGTTTGCGACCAAAGAAAGCACCTTTGCGGTATGGGGATGTTTGGACCGGCCTTAGCTGGTTGTGCATGGCTCAGGGAGAGCCATCCACAGTGGCAGAGGCGATGAATGGCCCAGATGCGGCCAAGTGGAAGGAGGCAGTGGACAGCGAGCTTGCGTCCATTGCTGAGAACGGCACATGGGTGCTGGTGGATAGACCCGACAAGGCCCACGTGGTGGGATCCAAGTGGGTCCTCCGAGTGAAAAAGAAGCAAGACGGCAGCATCGACAAGTTCAAGGCAAGGGTAGTGGCAAAGGGGTTCTCTCAATGCCCGGGCTCCGAGTACGATGAGACGTTCGCGCCCGTCGTGACCTTTGCCTCCATCCGCTCTCTCCTTGGCATTGCAGCGGCAAAGAACCTGGTGATACACCAGATGGACGTCAGGACAGCTTTCTTTTATGGGAAGCTTGACAAGGAGGTGCTGATGGAGGTGCCCGAAGGGGTCAAAGCTCCCGGGGGCAAGGTGTGCAAGTTGGTGAAAGCGCTCTATGGGCTAAAACAGGCCCCAAGGATGTGGTACAAAGAGATGGACGGTTTCATGACCGGCCTCTCCTTCGCGCATTGCCAGAATGACTCGAACATATATGTGCGTGATGATGGGAGAGGGCTGATGCTGGTTGCGCTGTACGTGGATGATCTGATCATCTACTCGTCTTCGGTCGAGCTGCTGGAGGAGCTAAACTCTGACCTCAGCAAAAGGTTCAAGATGAAGGACATGGGTCCTCTCGAGTACTACCTCGGGATTGCCATCCACCGCAACCGAGTAGCAGGCACCATCAAACTCAACCAAACAAAATACATTGGTGAGGTACTGAAGCGCTACCACATGGAAGACTGCAAACCTGTCAGCACCCCAATGACGACCAATACAAAACTGAAGGCCTCCATGTCGCCAAGCAACGAAGCAGAACAAAGGGAGATGCAAGACATCCCCTACCAGTCCGCCGTGGGTAGCATCATGTACGCCATGGTATGGACTCGTCCGGACATCTGCTATGCTGTGGGACAAGTGAGCACATTCGTGGCCAACCCTGGGCCACAACATTGGCAGGCGGTCAAGCGCATCTTGCGCTACCTGCAGAAGACACGTCACATGGGCCTCGTCCTTGGAGGCCAAGAAGGAACAGACCCCCTTTGCCGAAAGTGCTACACCGATGCTGAATGGGGAGGAAATCTCGACGACAGAAAATCCACCTCTGGATACGTGTGCATCTTGAATGGCGCTACCATCTCATGGGCCAGCAGGAAGCAGGATTGTGTTTCCGTATCCACGGCTGAGGCAGAGTATGTTGCTCTGTCTGAGGTGTACAAGGAGACTCAATAGCTGCGCAGCCTGTTTGGCGAAATGACAGTGCCACAGAAGGATGCCACGGTCGTACACGTGGACAACATGAGCGCCATCTTGATGGCTGAAGACGAGATCATCTCCCGGCGGACAAAGCACATCGACATACGTTACCACTACTCACATGACCTGGTCATGAAGAACGTGGCGGACTTGCAGCAATGCGGAACGAAGAGATGCTTGCTGACTGCATGACTAAGCCGCTGGAGAGCGACTTGCACTATGCAGGCATTCGTGGATTCGGCATGAGGAGTACGGCAGAGGAAGGGTGAGCCCCAAGGCATTGATGGAGCCCAGTAAGCGACAGATGGACAGAGGTGCAATGGAGAGATTTGTTGAAATAGTATGCACCTTGTCCACTGCCTAGCTGGCTAGCTACACATACAGACAAGGCATGCACTGCTCCATGGAGTATGTCCCCTTGGTCTGTTCTGAGATGGGCCAGGAATACACTGCCCATAATGGGTATGTCCCCTGTGGCTCATCATAGGAACCATACCTTTTTGGCTTGGTTGAATAGGCACCGGAGTCTCAAACGAGAGGTCACGGGTTCAAACCCCGCGACGGCTGCAAATTTCTTTGTGGCCAAAACTGGGACAAGAAGCTTCTAGGAAGCTTACTAAAACATGCCTTGAGGATGACACTTGGCGGTCTAAGGATGCGCCAAGTAGGACTGTAGGTTGAGGTTGGATCCAGTGGAGCCACTACAAGCAGAAGCTTTAGCAAAGCTCTGCAAGTATAAAAGCCTGTACCTTGCATGCATCCATTTACAGTTATTGCCTTTGAGACTCCTCACAGAGTGTCCAACCAAAGGTAGACACTAAGGCCAACATGCAGACTTCGTGACGTTGCAAACCAAACGAACCGAAAGTGTGGATCCCTCGTTCGAGGGTGATATGTAATCTTGGTTGCAATACCAAGAGCGGTTGGCGGCCTCCCATGTCGGGACCCGTTTTCTAGACAGTTGCTATCCGGCGCATTGACACCTGGTCATTATGATATCATCCGCCAAGTCTTGCTGCAGCTGCCTGTTGACCAACTGACCATCGCTGTCATCAGCTCCAAGCTCATGGCAGTAGAACAGGACTACGTCGCTAAGCAAGCACGCGAGACTACCATCTCCACCAACTTGTTTGAAACCATGGCCGCCAATACTCACAGCGGCATGTTCAGCTGCTTCCCCGCCTGCTCCTACACCATCCGCCACGGTCCATTCAAAGGAACTAAGTGTGGCCGTCGCAATCACCCGCCTTATGTCCGCGATCATCGCGCTACCGACGAGTGGCTGGATCAGAACCCGGGCAAGTCCTATGGTGATCAACCAACTGGGCGGAGGAACGGCGTCAACACTACTACAACCGGATGGGAAGCTCAAGCTAGCGTTCAACCCCAACCAACAACATGGAAACTCCATCTTCTCCTGTCATCCCCACTGCTGTGAACCCTGCTCCTAACAATGCTGTCGTATTAGGAGTAGTCGAGCCTGTGACTGAGACTCGATCTGAGGAATATGGTCTTGAGATGTACATCGCGTCCTCCTCTCCTCCTCTCTCCTCTCACCCCTCTCTATGCAGCTTTAACTCCCTACACAGTGCCCTCATCCAGCCTCCGTCTACATATTCCACTGCCCGTCACAGCCACTTTCTCTTCATTCACGATCAATACTCACAGTACTTTACCATCCTATCCCTTCGCACACTGACCGGGGTTGTCCCTCCACTTAGGGACTGGCTGAAACAACAGACCAAACACTTTGACCGACCGCCTCGCCTCATCCTCTCCAACACCACTCATGCACCTCTTCACACCTTTCTCACAAGCTACTATATGACTCACGAAAAACTGCTAACCGCGGCTCCCGCCCACGGGAGCCGCGGTCAACCGCCTACTGCAAGAGGCAGACTGCTTCATGAAAACGCATCACATGACCTCACAGACTCGACCGCCTGCCTTCGCAGAGTCGTCACCGCCCATAACTTGCGCAGATCCAAGTATGGCCGGAGTCCAATAACTGTATGGGTAAGTGATCGGAATCAGTCGACTTCCTACTGCAAGCCCACACTATCTCACTGCAACTCAACTGAACTTCCCTCCGCACTACTGACAAACTGTTCCTTCCCCCTCACTGAAGATCCCTGTGCTACTACACTCATTATCAGGACTCAAAAACTACTGCATCACCCAAGTTTTCTCTCTTCCCTCTACAACCTGGTGCTGAGACGTCCACCGCCTCCAAAACCTCCCAAGCTCTCTCTGTGCTGCACTCCCACAGAAGCAGGACTCGCAGGCCTACCATTCAAGGCTTGCACCCCTCTCCCAATCTAAGGGGGGTGTCGGATATTATCTTGGAGATCGCCTCAAGGGGTGCAGCCACTGAGAAAATAAAGAGTGACAATGCAGGTTCATCTCCGGAGTCACAGGATCAACACCCGAACGGTCCCACGACCGACAAACTGTGCGAACCTCGCCAAGACCAAAACCAACGGCCGCATAACACAACGGCCCAGGCGAAGCGCACCTGTGAAGATCGCGCCTGCACTCACCACTCCCCTATGCGTACGGCTAGCAAAGCCAAATCGTAGTCTTGAGGCGCTCCCTGCTCTCGCACTTGCCCAAGCCGCCACCTCTATGCCCGCTCCACGAAGCGCGCTAGGTTAGAACTCTCCTATTTGTATTGCGTGTACCTCATTCTATAGTCAATCCATTGGATTATCCTTCAGGCTCGCCCTTTGGGCCGCCTCCAGCCCCTTTGTCCTCAATCTCATCTCAGCGCCCATGCTCTCGCACTGCGCCCTTTCCTTCTGTTAATCGTCACTCGTACATCAGCAACGCTTGCACCTTCAAGGAAGCTTCCGCCCTTCCCACAAAGTGCTGCTTTCACTCCTTTCCCAACAAGATCTCAGTGCTCGCACCTTCGGTGCTGCGTCCAGGCCTCTCCTCATAACATTGCATCGCTATTCGGCTCCGCTTCGTCCTCCTATCATCGTTACCGCTTCTGCTCGTGCTTCTGTCCACCATTGAAACGCTCGTCCCTGCGACCGCGTCCACTCTACGACAGCACCTGCAATATTCAGACAGTGCAAACTGGTTACGGAGTGGTGCAAACTGGTTGCGGAGTGTTGTGAACTGGCTGCGGAGTGATGCGAACTGGTTGCGGAGTGGTGCGAACTGGTCGCAGAGTGTTGCGAACGGGTCGCAGAGTGTTGCGAACTGGTTGCGGAGTGGTGTGAACTGGTTGCGGAGTGGTACGAACAGGTTGCGGAGTGGTGTGAATTGGTTGCGGAGTGGTGAGAACTGGTTACGGATTGGTGCAAACTGGTTGCGGAGTGGTGCAAACTGGTTGTGGAGTGGTGCGAACTGGTTGCGGAGTGGTGCCAACTGGTTGCGGAGTGGTGCGAACTGGTTGCGGACTGGTGCGAACCGGTTGCGGAGTGGTGCGAACTGGTTGCGGAGTGATGCGAACTGGTTGCGGAGTGGTGCGAACTGGCTGCGGAGTGGTGCGAACTGGCTGCGGAGTGGTGCGAACTGGCTGCGGAGTGGTGCGAACTGGCTGCGGAGTGGTGCGAACTGGCTGCGGAGTGGTGCGAACTGGCTGCGGAGTGGTGCGAACTGGCTGCGGAGTGGTGCGAACTGGCTGCGGAGTGGTGCGAACTGGCTGCGGAGTGGTGCGAACTGGCTGCGGAGTGGTGCGAACTGGCTGCGGAGTGGTGCGAACTGGCTGCGGAGTGGTGCGAACTGGCTGCGGAGTGGTGCGAACTGGCTGCGGAGTGGTGCGAACTGGCTGCGGAGTGGTGCGAACTGGCTGCGGAGTGGTGCGAACTGGCTGCGGAGTGGTGCGAACTGGCTGCGGAGTGGTGCGAACTGGCTGCGGAGTGGTGCGAACTGGCTGCGGAGTGGTGCGAACTGGCTGCGGAGTGGTGCGAACTGGCTGCGGAGTGGTGCGAACTGGCTGCGGAGTGGTGCGAACTGGCTGCGGAGTGGTGCGAACTGGTTGCGGAGTGGTGCGAACTGGTTGTGGAGTGGTGCAAACTGGTTGCGGAGTGGTGGAAGCTGGTTGAAGAGTGGTGCGAACTGGTTGCGGAGTGGTACGACCTGGTTGCGGAGTGGTGCGAACTGGTTGCGGAGTGGTGCGAACCGGTTGCTGAGTGGTGCGAACTGGTTGCAGAGTGGTGCGAACTGGTTGCGGAGTGGTGCTTAGTGGTAGCGGCGTGGTGCAAACTGGTTGCGGAGTGGTGCAAACTGGTTGCGGAGTGGTGCGTGGAAACTGGTTGCAAAAACCTCCGTACAGTTGTACGGAGGTGTCTGTAATTGTACAGGGATGTAGCGAGTCGTACGAAGATGTACGGATTTGTACGGGGTTGTACAGAGTTGTACAATGTTGTACAAAGTTGTACATAGTTGGAAACATTTGTACAGAGTCATACGGAGTTGTACATAATTGGATTGAGATGTACGGATATGTACAAGGTTTTACAATATTGTACGAAGTTGTATGGAGTTGTTTGGAGTTGTACGGAGCTACACGCAATTGTACAGAGTTGTGGCAATTTGTACAGAGTTGTACAGAGATGTACGGATTTTTACGGAGTTGTACAGAGTGGTACAGAGTTGTACAGAGTTGTGCATGATTGTACGGATTATTAGCTAGTTGTACGTTACTGTAGCAGGCTGTACGGATTTGCATGGAGTTGGATGGAGCTGTACAGAGTTTGACATAGTTGTTTGAGTTAAACGGAGTTGTACGGTTTTGTACAAAGTTGTACGGAGCTGTACGGAGTTGTACGAATCTGTACGGAGTTGGAGGGAGTGGTTCACAGTGAAGGGAGTCGTACAGAATTGTACAGAGTTGTACAAAGCTGTACATAGCTGTACAGTGTTGTACAGAGTTGTACGGAGTTGTACGTAGTTGTACGGAGTTGTACGGAGTTGTACAGATTTATAGGAAGCAGTATAAACTTTGTTCGGAATTGTATTTTGTAAGGGGTTCTATGGGGTTGTACGGAGTTGTACGGAGCTGTACGTAGTTGTAGCACGTTGTAGCAAATTGAACAGAGTTGCACGGAGGTGTATGGAGTTGTACAATGTGGCACAGATTTGTACGGAGTTGGAAAGAGTTGTATATAGCTGTATGAAATTGTACGAAGTTGTACGGAGCTGTATGGAGTTGTAGGTAGCTGTACAGAGTTATACGAAGTTGTATGGAGTTGTTCATACTTGTATGGGATTGTACGTAGTTGTACGGAATAGTACAGAGCTGTACGAAGCTGTACGGAGTTCTACATAGCTGTACAGTTTTCTAGGGAGTTGTAGCAATTTGTACGGAGTTGTATGGAGTTGTTCATAGTTGTACAAAGTTGTACAGACTGTACGGAGGTGAACACAGTTGTTGGAGTTTTACGGAGCTGTACGGAGTTGTAGCGAGTTGTAGGGAGTTGTAGCACGTTGTACGGGATTGTACGGAGATGTACAGATCTGTACGGGGTTTTCTGGAGTTGAACAGAGTTGGACGGAGTTGTACGGGGTTGGACAAGGTTGTACAGAGTTGTATGGAGCTGGACGGAGTTGTATGAAGTTGTATGGAGTTGTACGGAGTTCTACAAAGTTGTAGTAAGTCGTATGGAGTTGTACAGAGTTGTATGTAGATATAGCGTACTAGAAGGAGTCTTACAGAGTTAAAAGGAGTTCTTATGAGTTGTACGGAGCTGTACAGAGTTGTATTGATCTGTACACATTTTATGCAGCTGTACATGGTTGTACGGAGTTGAACGGTGTCGTCGGGGTTGTCCAAAGTCGTACAGAGATGTAGCAAGTACGGAGTTGTAAAGAGTTGCATTGAGTTGTACACTATTTTACAGAGTTGTACAAAGTTGTACAGCGTTGTACGGAGTTGTAGCAATTTGTGCAGAGTCGTACGGAGTTATACGGAGATGTAATTAGTTGTACGGAGTCGTACAAAGTTTTATAAAGTTATACGAAGCTGTACGCAACTGTACAAAAGTGTACAAAGCTGTACAGATTTGTACATGGTTGTAGCAATTTGTACAAATGGTACAGAGATGTACGGAGTTGTAAAGAGTCGTACACAATTGTACACAGTTTTACAGAGTTGTGCAGAATTGAAGCGAGCAGCAAGTTGTACGAAGTTGAACGGAGTTTTACGGAGCTGCACAGAGTTGTACGGAGCTGTACGGTGTTTTATGGAGTAGTACAGACTTGTTCAGAGTTTTATGAAGTATTACAAAGTTGTACAGAGTTGTACAGAGTTTTACAGAGTTAACGATAGTTTTATAGAGTTATACAGAGTTGTAGTCATTTAAACAGAGTTATACAGAGTTGTACGGAGTTGTACGTAACTGTACAATATTTTACAGAGCTGTACAGAGGTTTACAAAGTTAGAGAGAGGTATATAGAGTTGTACGGAGTTGTGAGGAGTACTGCAAAGTTGTACAGAGTTGTACAGAGTTGTACAAAGTTATACAAAGATACAACGATCTGTATGGAATTGTACAGAGTCATAGGGAGTTGAAGAGATTTGTACGGAGTTGTACGGAGTTGAACGGAGTTGTGCAGTGTTATACAGAGCTGTACGGAGTTGTAAGGAGTTGTACAAATTTGTACAGATTTGTAGAAAATTGTAGAAACGTTGTACAAAGTAGTATGGAGTTGTACGGAGTCGTATGTAGTTTTACGGAGATGTACGAAGATGTACACAGTTGTACGGGATTGTACGGTGCTGTAAGGAGTTGTATGGTGTTGTACAGAGTTGTACGGAGGTATACAGAGTTGTAGCGAGTTGTACAGAGTTGTACGGGGGTGTACATAGCTGTACAAAGTTGTATCGAGTTGTACGGAGTTGTACAGTGTTAGACCGAGCTATACAGTGTTGTTCAGAGGTGTACCAAGATGTAAGAAAGGGTACACAGTTGTATGGATTTGTAGCTAGTTGTAGGGAGTGGTAGGGTGTTGTATGGAGTTGTACGGAGTTGCACAGGGATGTATCAAAATGGCCAGAGTTCTACGGAGTTGTATAGAGTTGTACGGAGTTGTACAGAGTCGTGGGGTGTTGTACATAGTTATACAGATTTTTACAGAGCTGTATGGAGCTGTAGGGAGTTGTACGGAGTTTTACGGAATTCTACAGAGGTGTACAAAGGTATGTAGAGTTTTACGGAGTTGTACATAGTTCTACGGAGTTGTAGCAAGTTGTAGCAAGTTGTAAGGAGTTGTACAAAGTTGTACGGAGTTATAATGTATTCAAAAGAGTTGTACAAACATATACAGAGTTTACAGAGTTATACGAAGCTATAGCAAATTGTAAGGAGTCTTACGGAGTTATAAAGAGTTGTACGGAGTTGTACTCAGTTGTACGGAGTTGTACAGAGTTGTGCAAAGTTCAACAGAGTTGAACGGAGTTGTGCGGAGTTGTGCAAGGTTTCACGATTCGTACTGAGTTGTACGGAGCTGTATGGCAATGTACTGAGTTGTACGGAGTTGTACAAAGTTGCACGGAGTTGTACAAAGTTATCCAGAGCTGTTCAGAGATGTACGGTATTGTACGGAAGGTTTTGGAGTTGTACACAGTTGTACGCGTTGTATGGAGTTGTACGGAGTTGGATGGAGTTGGACAGAGTTGTACGGAGTTGTACGGAGTTGTAGCGAGCTGTACGGAGTTGTAGCGAGTTGTACAGAGTTGTACGGATTTGAACGAAATTGGAAGGCGTTGTACGGAGTTGGACAGAGTTGTACGGAGTTGTACAGAGTTGAACGGATTTCTACGGAGCTATATAGGGACGTAGAGAGCTGTAACGAGCTGTACGGAGCTGTACGGAATCGTAGGGAGTCATACTAAGACATAGGGAGATATACAGAGTTGTACAAAGTTGTACGGAGCTTAAATGAGTTGTGCAGAGTAGTACAGAGCTGTACTGAGTAGTACGGAGTTGTACACAGTTATAGCAATTTGTACATAATTGTATTGGGTTGTATGGAGTTATGCGGAGCTCTACCGGGTTGTAAAGAGTCGTACGGAGTTGTAGGGAGCTTTGCGGAGTTGTACGGATTAGTATGGGGATGTACGGAGTTGTACAGAGTTGTACGGAGGTGTATAGAGTTGTACACAGTTGTAGAAAGTTGTACGGACTTATACGGAGTTGGACGGAGTTGTACGGTTATTCAAAGTTATACAGGGTTGTACAGAGTTGTACGCAGTTGTACAGAGTAGTACACAGTTGTACAAAGTTGAACAGAGTTGTACGGAGTTGTACATAGATGTACGGAGTTGTACCGAGTTGTACAAAGTTGTTCAGAAATGTAGCATGTTTTACGGAGTTAAATGAAGTTGTTCAGAGTTATACGGAGTTTAATGGAGTTGTACATTTTTGTATGGAGTTGTACAGAGTTGTACAGAGCTGTACAGAGCTGTAACGAATTATAAGGTGTTTAACAAGATCGTACAGAGTTTTACGGGAGTGTACAGAGCTCTACAGAGTTGTACAGAGTTGTACACATTTGTACGGAGTTGTACGGAGTTGTACGAAGTTGATAGGAGTTGTACGGAGTTGTACAGAGTTGTACAGAGTTGTAGAGAGTTGTACGGGGTGGTACGGGGTGGTAGCGCGTTGTACTGAGCTGTACAAAGTTGGATAGAGTTGTACAGCATCTTACAGAGGTGTACGGAGTTGTATGGAGTTGTACAAAGTTTAACGAGTAGGTATAAAGAGAATGGGTGGAGAAGCAAGTAGAGGCAATGCAGTATGTGAAAGCGCCGAAGGGGGAAAGCTAGAGCAGAGAGCCTTGAGGCAAGCCAATGACATAGCCAGAAGCACGGAAAATGACGTTGCAGGAAGCGAGGTCGAGTTATGAGGTAGAGGGGATCGTAGCAGGAGAATGGTGACGACGAGAGAGAACCATTGATGTGATGACAGGAGATGAGCGGAGAAGCGAGAGTGGTGGAGCGAAGTACTCCATTGCTTCAGTGCTCTAGTGCTCCAGGTGTCTTGGACTTGCTCCAGTTGTCTTGGCTTTGCTCCAGTTGTCTTTGCCTTGCTCCAGTTATATTGGACTTGCTCCAGTTGTCTTGGCTTTGCTCCAGTTGTCTTTGCCTTGCTCCAGTTATATTGGACTTGCTCCAGTTGTCTTCGACTTGCTCCAGTTGTCATGGGCTTGTTCGAGTTGTCTTTGCCTTACTCCAGTTGTCTTGGGCTTGCTCCAGCTGGCTTGGGCTTGCTCGAGTTGTCTTGGTCCTGCTCCAGTTGTCTTGGGCTTGCTCCAGTTGTCTTGGTGTTGATCCAGTTGTCTTGGCCTTGCTTCAGTTGCTTGGCCTTGCTCCAGTTGCGTTGGCCTTGCTCCAGTTGTCTTGTGATTGCTCTAGTTGTCGTCGGCTTGCTCCAGTTGTCTTGACCTTACTTCTATTGTCTTGGGCTTGCTACAGTTGTCTTGGGCTTGCTCCAGTTGTCTTGGGCTTGCTCCAGTTGTCTTGTGATTGCTCTAGTTGTCGTCGGCTTGCTCCAGTTGTCTTGACCTTACTTCTATTGTCTTGGGCTTGCTACAGTTGTCTTGGGCTTGCTCCAGTTGTCTTGGGCTTGCTCCAGTTGTCTTCGGCTTGCTCCAGTTGTCTTGGGCTTGCTCAAGTTGTCTTGGCCTTGCTCCAGTTGTGTTGGCTTTGCTCCTGTTGTCTTGGGCTTGCTCCAACTGTCTTGGCCTTGCTCCAGTTGTCCTGGGCTTGCTCCAGATGTCTTGGCCTTGCTCCAGTTGTCTCGGGCTTGCATCAGTTGTCTTGGCCTCGCTCCAGTTGTGTTGGGCTTGCTCCAGTTGTCTTGGGCTTGCTTCAGCTGGCTTGGCCTTGCTCCAGTTGACTTGGCCTTGCTCCAGTTGTCTTGGGCAAAGCCAATACAACTGGAGCAAGCCCAAGACAACTGGAGCAAGCCCAAGAAAACTGAAGCCAGCCCAAGAAAACTGGAGCTAGGCCAAGACAACTGGAGCACTAGAGCACTGGAGCACTTCGCTGGTTGCGGTGTGGTGCGAACTGATTGCGGAGTGGTGCGAACTGGTTGCAAAGTGGTGCACATTGGTAACTTAGTGGTGAGAACGTGTTGAGGAGTGGTGCGAACTGGTTGCGGAGTGGTGCAAACTGGTTGCGGAGTGGTGGGATCTGGTTGCGGAGTGGTGCGAACTGGCTGCGGAGTGGTGCGAACTGGTTGCGGAGTGGTGCGAACTGGT
>SZWC01010706.1:86432-98009 GCA_023375785.1 Penium margaritaceum | reverse complement strand
ATATAGATATAGATATAGATATAGATATAGATATAGATATAGATATAGATATAGATATAGATATAGATATAGATATAGATATAGATATAGATATAGATATAGATATAGATATAGATATAGATATTCTGTTACTTCTCGGGTTTGAGGAGTTCGTTTTCTGTGGCAAAAGTTCTTATCCATGTCTGCCTGGAAAAACTTGGTCGTGAGCCCATGGCGATTGGTGATGCGGTTTTAGTCTTCATAGTTAGCAGACACTTTCCTACACATGGTCAAGGTAAACTGACGTGGATGGGGAATTCACTGTCTTCGGGGTTGTCCGTTCCTCTTTTTTTCCTCATGTTTGCAATAAGGTGATGATAGATCCATTTTTTGTATAATATTTTTTGGTAGGATGGTTTTCATTATTTTCGTTTTACCTTTTGCATCGTGAATATCTTGTCTTTAGGTATTCAGTGAAGAAAAGAACAATGCCGCATCCGTAAGGACAAACAGGTACGATGCCTTGTTTGTGATCGGTCACGAGGAGAAAAATGCAAAAATGGCGCCCCTTTGAAAGTAGCAGGCAAAATTGGCGCCCCCCCAACGTAAGCATGCAAAAGTGGCGCCCCCCCAAAGCAGGCACGCCAAAATGGTGCCCTCCTAAAGTGAGCACACAAACATGGACCCCTTCTAGGATAGCATGCAAAAATGGCACCCTGCAAAAATGGCACCCCGCTCGTTAGCACGCAAAAATAACACCTCCCTCCAGCGACGCCACGTCAGCGACCCAACTTTACGATTGATATTTTTCCTGTTCATTTTTTCTTATGAGTTCTCTCATGTGAAAACATTGCAATATTTGGACAGAACGGAATTGACTCGAGGAAGAAAGTGATCAGGACTGTCAGAGGAAAAGGACCCTATGATGTCCATTTGCGCTTTTTTTCCCATCGCGTCGAAGGCCGTTTTGTTTGGTTTTTGTTTTTCTCGCGTCGAAAGCGATCTGCCCGCTTTTGCCTCCCCCTCCCTCTCCCCCTCTCAGTTGGTTTCGATGCAAGAGAAAAAAACGAAGCACGGTAGATTTCCTTCGAAGGTGATCTGCCCCGCTTTCGCCTCCCCCTCCCTCCCCCCCTCAGTTGGCTTTGACGCAAGAAGAAAGATTAAGCAGTGCAGATCACCTTCGAAGGCCATCTGCCCTGCTTTTGCCTCCCCCACCCTCTCCCACTCCCAGTTGGCTTCGATGAGAGAAAAGGAAAAAAAATAAGGGGCAGATAGCATTCGACATGACGACAAAAATAGAAAAAAAAAAACAGAGCCAACCGGCTTAGAAGGAGGGACAAAAAGAAGGACACGAATCAACATTAGAATGCCCTATTCTGTCAGAGATTATGATCACAATGTTTCTGGCGTCAATCTCATTCTATCAAAAATATAGCAATTCTATTCCGAGAGAGAAATCAGAAGCAAAAGTAGACTAACCTGCAATATTTTGCAATATTAGTGGATGATGTGGCATCGCCAAACGGGAGGTGCTATTTTTGCGTGCTACTTAGTGGGGTGTCATTTTTGCAGGGCGCCATTTTTGTATGCTATCCTAGCAGGGGTCCATGTTTGTGTGCTCACTTTGAGGTGGGGCCATTTTCGCATGCTTGCTTTGGGGGGGTGCCCTTTCTTTGTGCTCGGTTGGGGGGGCACCAATTTTGCGTGTTACTTCTAAAAGGGTGTTGTTTTTGCATTTTTCTCCGGTCACCACCGATGCCAAGTTTTTTGGCATCACGCACTAAAAAACATGGCATCACTCATGGCTTTCTCTACAGACAGTTTTGCAAAGTTGGTGCATGTTGTGACAGCGATCTCCACTCATTGACAGCTCACCAAAAAATGGCAGCCCTCAAAGCGAGCACGCACAAATGGTGCTACCCGAAAGCGAGCACGCAAACATGGCTCCCTCTCAAAGCAAGCAAGAAAAAATAGACCCCTTCTAGGATAGCACACAGAAATGGTGCCATGTAAAAATGACACCCACTAAGTGGCACGCAACAATACCACCCCCCCTCTAGCGATGCCACATCATCAACCTAAGTTGGATATCGATTGCCGGTCAGTCTACTCTCACTTCCAAGTTCTATTAAAGGAAAAATTGCCATATTCTGGACAGAATGGGATGGATGCAAGAAACATAGTCATCGCAATCTCTGGCGGAACATGACCCTCAAATGTCCATAAGTGTTTTTTTACTTCTCCCTCCTTCTAAGCTGGTTGATTCTTTACTTTTTCATCTATTGTTTTCCATCGCTCGAAACAATCTGCCCTGCTTTTTTTTTCTTTCTCTCTCGCCGAAGCCAACTGTGAGTGGGAGAGGGTGGGGGAGGCCAAAGCAAAGCAGATCGCCACCGAAGGAGATATACCTCGCTTGGTTTTTTCTCAGGAAGAAGCCAACAAGGAGGGGGAGTGGGAGGGAGAGGCGAAATCGGGACAAATCGCCTTCGACTCGAGAAAAAAAACAGTGAAGACAAGAACGATGTCGCGTTAGTGAGGACGAACAGGTTCGGTATCTAGTTCGAGATCGGTCACCAGCAATGCCAAGTTTTTTGGCGTCGTGCGCCAGAACAAATGGCATCGCTCATTACTATGCTATAGACAGCTTTGCAGCCTAGGTGCATACTTGTGCAACGATTTTAGGTCACGAAAGCTCAGTAAATGCAACTTTCTCAGATCAGTTGAGCGCACGATGGATCGAGCAAGAATTGGACTTGATCGCGCACTCGCAATGGAGAATGTATGCGCCATGAAGTTGCCTCATTTGTCGTCGCGCAGCTTCAAGCCAGAATCTGCAGCTCAACACACCCTCGCTGCCATGCCACCCAATAGTTGCAAGCCGCCCTGCACGAAAACCGCACCCGCGTCAGTGGCGCAACTACGAAAGTAGCAGTAACAGAAGTAGCAGCAGAAACTACAAAACCAACGACAGCCTATGCACTAGCGGTTTCGGCCACCACCACTAAAGCAGGCTCCAGCGGCTCACATCGCAGCAACTAATAGAAGCAGAACTAAACATGTCCCTCAACAACTAGCGGCGGCTATCTTCTGGCTTGTTGCTCTGCTCCTCATCAACACCTGCCCACAAAGCTGGACCCATCTCCAATGGCGACCGCTAGCCTTAACTGAACTGAGAAGCAGCGGCAGCACCAGGCACCAGAAGCAAAGGGCGTAGACTCAAGTACGACTCCAGCCTAGCCAGACCAGGCCTGGACAAGCAAGGTGAGAAAAACTCTGGAGAAACAATTTGCCCAACATGAGGCGACGGGATCCCTGTCCGAGAGCAATACCTGTGGCACCATCAAGGATGAAATAGCCAGCAGATATCTTTGAGCAGACAGATCCGACCAGATCTGGCAATAGGTGGAAGCGAGAGAACAAATCTGGCACGTAAGGCGTCAACAAGGAGGATGACAACCACCTTATGACCCAGTCGCCCCCATGGCCGCCTCCAATAGCGCCAGTTGAATCATCAGAAGTGGCGACACCACTCGCATCATCCCCACTGGCAGGACCCCCTTTCTCCCCATCTGAATCTGGTTCATCCACGCCGATGGTCTCAAGCCTAAAGACAGCCACAAAAACATCCCCTCTCTGTTTTCCTCTTTGTTATCACTAGCATTACCCACTCTCTTTCTCCTTCCCCTCTCCCCCACTCCCCAACGCAACATCACCACCTCCTCTCCCCTCCATCCCATCAACTTTCCCACCATGGCTAACGAACATCCCAACATCTCTCTCATTGTTCTCTCTCCCACCCCTCATTCAATACTTGCATACCACACAAGCACGCACAAACTCAGTTTTTTTGCTCGGTCCCCCGTTAAATGGTCTCCACAACTCAGTGGGATTGCAAATATCACTCCAACCCCTGTGCCATCCAAACCCAACTTTCGCCCCTTGGGTTCACCCTCTCAAACAGTCCCCTATCTACCAAGTTACATGATGCTCAACAAAACCCCCTATCCTAGTTGGAGTTCACAACCACTCACCACATGCTCTATCTGTGGTATTCCCTTTTTTGTATGTGTTGCTCTTTTGGATCAGGACCCAGGTCCTTCCAATTCTACTTTAGCCGGCACAACCATAAGTATTGATACATTTTTACCTCTGTCTACATCTACTCTCTCTTGCTATGAGGAATTCCCTATAAGCCAAACTTCACATAATAGTTTGTGACTGCACATACCCCAAGAGCATGCTAGCCATAACAAGGAATCATTCGCTATGAACAGAATCTGGCTTCCATTACACAATGGACACAGATTTGTAGTGGCCAGCTGCCATCAGCGGCAACATTGCAACATATGTTGTCTACACAAAAAATGGACAACCTAATCACAAATCCCTCACTCCAAGTAACCATAACTTGAAAAACTCCTCAAACCAACATCAACACAACGGACCTCACCCACATAGACTACCTCTTTCAATCTGGACATCGCTACCAAGGTCATCCCCCACCTTACATTGGGCCCACATCTTTCCTAAATCAATAGAAACAAAGCAATCTTACCTCTATCACCTCTATCGTATCATCCAACTGTTTTGGCTTGCCCCCCCACAACCCCCCTACATCAAACAACTCTGTAGACAACAACGCCTTCGTAACAAAAAACTCTCAAAACTTCCCTTATCCAAAATCTGTCACATCCTTTAATATCTCCGTCCAACCACGACTAGACACACACGTAAACACCCTTAAGCCCACTGCTACCCTTCGTTATACATTCCTCGATGACAACCAACACAAATCCCACCCACAACCCACCAAATCACAAGACTTATCCTCCAGCTCCCAATCCTCACCCTCGACTCAAATCGACCTTTTGTCTCCTCATAACACACCCCTCCTCATGGCCTCCCCCACAACCACATCCCCTAGCCAAACCCAACATACCACCATCCAACCAGTATCCCATAAAGCTACACCCTACACCAATTCCAAAAAGCCGAAAAGGAAATCTGTCCACCAACCCAAATACCCCTTCTACAAAAAATGTCACCGAGGCACAAACCACTTCAACACAAGTAAACTTATACATACTTCAAAACCCAGAGCTACAACATAACACAGTGCACACATCAAAATGAAAAAACGAGACTCCACGGACACATCCCCTCATTATAAACCACCAGCCCTAATGTCCCACTCCATTATAATATATACCCTCAATAGTAATGGCCTAACTAAACACGACAAGATCCCCTTCCTTCAAATTTTCCTCCAGACCCACGACCCAGCCCTCTACTACATTACGGACTCCCACCTCACTTCCGTCGCGAACATCCCTCAAGTAGAAACCAAACTACGACGGAAAATCATTGATTTCCTGTCCGATTCCACGAGAACAGGAGGCATTCACCTTTTGTTTGACAAACGGAAACTCTCCATCACCGATAACTCCTCTCGAGACACCCACAGAATTGGACAATGCACCTTCCACCACCTCCAAGAATTTCTCACAATTAGAACAATGTATGCCCCGCCGTCCCTCAATAAACAAAAACCCTTTTGGGACGAATTTGAGTCCTTCCTATCCCAACACCCTACCACCCTCCTACTAGGTGATTTTAACACGACATGTGCCCCAATGGATAGAAACATACAGAAAACCACCAAGGATCGGTTTCTCCTCACCAAACTCCCCACAAACCACAACTTGACCGACTTGTAGCACACACTCCCCCTCAGTAAAATCGAATTCAAATATCAATGTTCCAGCCACCACACCGTAGCCCGACTAGACATGATCTACCACTCTACCACAATGAGACCTACTCTCACCCATGCTAGACACCTTGCAATCTATAAAAACCTCTCAGACCACCTCGCAGCACCCGAGGTAACCTTTCAGCACTGTAGCGACACACTACCAAATGCACAACGCTAGACTTTCAACGCGTCCCTCCTCACCCGTCCCTTCATACAATTCATGCTATCTCAACCCCTGACTCGACCGTGGCCTCAACACAGACGATGGATCCAAAAACGAATCAACACCTACAGCATTAAAGAAACCCATAGAATAAAGAAAACTATCAGCCACCTTCACGCGGAAATAGCTAAACTCCAACAACGGATTTGCATCCAACCTCACAACACACACCTCCAAAACCTCCTCCAGCGTAATAAACACCACCTTAAAAAAAATTCTTGTGGTAGAAGAATTCTGTCACCAACTAGCCAAAATCAAATAGACCAAAAACCTAGAACAAGCTTCACAAGTCCTTAGCAGACTAATCAAGACCAGAAAACAAGCAACCAAAATTAAAGCGCTCCAAGAGGAAGGCCAACCACAAACCACATCTATCGTGACCTATCTCTCATAAGTCAACACAAATTCTGGTGTCTAACGCGAGATACTTTTCCCGGACCCTCCTTCATCTACGCCGTAACATACAAGACTTTTCTCTTTACGGCCATACCACTCATAGTCAATCGTGACCTATCTCTCACACCCGCACCTCGTGGCCCCACGCAAATTTTTAAACTCAACGAATGGACCCCAACACATGTCAAATATGGTTGTTTTCAAGGATTCATCAACAACACCACCAACCCCTCATAGAGACTGTCCACCAAACAACCCAAACCACGCCAGTTGTACAAACACCTCCATCAAAAAACGCTTAAACCGATCACGTGGTGGGCCTAGTGAGAAATTCCCCCAGCCGACCCTCAAAATCTCCTGAAACAAATCCTAACAAACAACGTAAGACCCCCTAACCCCAAATATTTCCTCATCCGCACCATCCTTAGATGTCTACAAGTTCGAGAACGCCTCAAATTCTTACGGCCACCTTTTGAAAACATATGCCCATTTTGCAACCGCCACACAGAAACAATCAAACACGCCTTTCTAGATTGCCCAAACCTGCAGACCACCCTCATGGCACTAGCCGAATATTACACCTTCATTTTCCAAACCCCAACCACAACGCTAAAATTTTACCACACCTCAGTAAGGAACTAGTGGTGGTTGTTCCTCCAAGCCACCGCCTTCCATGAAATCTGGAAACTCCGTTACAGAATCAGCCTAGGCAGCACAAAAAACCCCCAAAACCCCATTGAAATCCTTATGCCACTAATCCTCAATTTTTTTGAAGATTATATCAACCTTCATATTCTATACCTACAAAACCAAAACTCTCCACACAAAGAGAAAAAAGCCACGCAGCTCATCACCTCTCTTATAACGGAACCAGCCATATGTAAAGCGGACTTTAAAGTCCAACCATCCCACTTTGTTATCGCTCCTTCAGTACGACAGAACTGGCTAATATACAACCCTCTTCACCGGGGGGATGGGTAATTCCACAAGCAGCTTGACGAGCTGCTTGGGAACCCCCTCAATCAACGGTCACGACCGGTTTTTGGAACTACCTTCGATGGTGGATGTTAGTGGGTTAAGGCCGGCGACCTGAATCCCACATACCTCAAGGAATAGAGTTTCTTGGGCACCCACACCTGTGTGACATAAGCCACATGGAATGCAGGTTGTCCAATTCCTTGAAATTTCCCATTGTGAGATGCGGGCAAGGGTTAACCACCACCGAGGCGATGTTTTAGCCAAACCAAAAAAAAGGAACGGAGAACGTCAACGAGGTAAATGCCGGCAATGTTCTGAAACATTAAAGGGCAATCTCAGATTACACTGTTTGAGGGACTGGAACTCAAAAATACAATGTCTCAAATTTGTTGCTCGAATAGTCTTGAAACTGTAAGATATATTTTTTTCATTCGCCCCTAATTCTCAAATTGAGATTCCGTAACGGTCTCAAATGTGTAATACTCAATATTTGTGATTCTATGATTTAATATATATTTGTATTTATATATGAATATTTTTCTTCAAAAACGTTTTTTTGTCGTTATACATGAAAATATATGTCCATAAATATATATGTGCAAATTGTTATTAGATAAAATGCATCAAAGGAAATGTTTAAATATACAATATGGATGAAAATGTAAATATATCCTTAATTTCATGTCTATATTGAAATATACATAGATGTCAAAGAAGGAAATGGATGAAGGGTAATATTGATATTTCTAAAGGATACGTACATGTATACGTAGATATAAATATTAAAATCAATATAAATATGCAAAGACATATGTTGGATTATGGTTGAAGACATAGATATTCATTTATATAATCTATATATTTAAATCCATTAATTTATGTATGTATAAATATATAATTTTCCATTTTTAATCATATCTACAAAAATATTGATTATTATATCTATGTCCTAACTTATGTATAAATATTCACATAATTGAATTCTTATTTCTTCTCAAATGTAAAAACGTATCTATAATTTCATCTTGAAATTTTAATACTCATATCTTCATCTATTTTGCTACTTGAATCTTTAGATGATGATATTGATACATATTTAGTCCTAAACTTAAACCTAAAGCTACATCTCTTTATGTATACATATCCTTCACACATATCTATGTTTAAGCATCATCCATGTCCTTCATCAATTTTCATACATATTTTCCTATAAATATATGATTCTAAATATATAAATAAATTTCATTGCACAATATATCTTTACTTGTCTATTCATAATCTTTACCCATAATGATAACATACTGCACATGTACGTATGCACATGTGTTCATATATTTTGAAAATAATGTCTTAAGTTTCTCAAAACATGCCTTTCTTAAAAAATTTACTAATTTTAACCTCTGAAACATATTTGGAATGTGAATTTAAAGATGAGGTGTGGATTGAAAAACGTATCGTACCAATTCAAGAGCATAATGGTCAAAAAGTTGGAATTATGTAGTTATAAGTTCTTGTCCCTCGATTAGGGCAATGCCGGATGAACTCTTTACGTTCCGGAACATGTTCGCCATTTACCTTGGTGTCGTTTTTCGTGAGTGTGCGATCAAGTCGAGTCCTCGCTCAATCCATCGTGCGCTCGAGTGATATGAGGGAGTTGGATTGACGTGAGTTGTAACTACCAGAAATCCCTGCCGAAGCAAGCACCTAGGCTGCGAAGCTGACTGTAGTGAAATCATGAGCGATGCCATGTTTTCTGGTGCGTGAAGCCCTAAAACTTGGCATCGCTGGTGACCGATCTCGAACCAGGCACCGCTCCTGTTTGTCCTGACGAACGCGGAATCGTTCTCGTCTTTACTGAAAAGAAAACGGCCTTCGACGCGGCGGGAAGAAAAACAAAGCGGATCCAACTTGCGTCGGAGCGAGGGAGAAAGAAAAAAAAAGCGCAAATGGAAAAAAAGGTATTGTTGGGTTACATAGTAACCTTATTGTGGTTGCCTCTCTTTGTGGCGCTATTATGTCCTGTAGTGCGATTTTTTCGAGGGTGTGGACTGTAGTGAGTAGAAAAATCAGGGACAACGGCAAAATAGTGTAGCCGATGTCCCCGGCTACGAAAAGTGCAATGTATGAGTTTCCAATCCTTTGTTTGGGTTACATGGAAACCACATTGTGGTTGCCTCGCTGCCCGTTGCTATTTTGTCCTGTAGCACGATTTTCTTGGGGGTGTGGAATTGGAAGCGAGTAGGAAAATCGAGGACACCAGTAATATAGAGGAGTCGATGTTCTCGACTGCAAATTGTGTGTTTCATGAGATGTTAACCTTATGTTTTATATTCATGTAGGTAAATGTATAATAATAGATATTCAAAACATAATCAACGTGCTCCGAGTAGTTTTAAGTCCATAAACACAATGAATAGTAATATGCTTTGCATCTTACATACAAAATGTCACTTCGATAAGGTTTTTAAGATACACAAAAGCGCAAATGTAGCTCTTATGCCACTTTCCAAAAATTAAAAAACTTTATATTTTTTAGTCAATCTTTACACTATCTTTTCATGATTATGCAACTCTTCTGAGGGCTTCAATGAGCACAAAAATACAAAGAAGTGGAAATTTATGGCTATGAATCATGCATTTTCTGAGATGGTGAATGATTTTTTTATGAGAATGTAGTGAAGTGTATGAAATGAGAAACATACATGAAAAACTATATATAAGTAAGGTGTGGTAGACTGGTGCACTTCATAACTACGTTTTACAAGACATGACACACCATGAAAAAACATGACATGACACACCATGATAAAAAATGACATGACATTACATGCCACGATTCAAAGCAAAGAATACAAACTTGCACAAAAATATATGACAAAACATGGCATGACCCAATACGATAGGAAATAGAACAACACAACACGACACGACACATTACAACGCAACACAAAATGATATTACATCACACGCCATGAGTAAAAATAACACGACTTGACACCACACAAGACAACATAGCACAGTAAGGCACGATACGACTTTACACAACATTACATGATAGGACTTGATACGGCATGACACGACACAAGATGACACGACACAATACAAAACGATACATTATGACACGACATGACACGACACAACACACCATGAAACGACAGGACACAACATAACACGACGCGACATAGCACAACACGACACGACACGGCACAACACGACATGGAACAACACGACATGACAAGACACGATACGACATGACACGACACGACATGACACAATACGACATGATACGACACGACACAGAACGACACGACATGGCACGACACAACACAACACCAGACGATATGGCATGGCACGAAACGAGACAAAACAAAATGACACCACACCACACGACACGACACGACCCTACACCAAATGACACGACACGACACGACATGACACGACACGACATGGCACGACACAACACAACACCAGACGATATGGCATGGCACGAAACGAGACAAAACAAAATGACACCACACCACACGACACGACACGACCCTACACCAAATGACACGACACGACACAAAACGACACAACATGACATGATAAGACACAACACAACATGACGCCACACTCAACAACATGACATGACACGACATGATACGACACAATGTGACGCGACACGAGATGAAACGAGACGACACGACACGATACAAAACGACACGAAATGACACGATACGACATGATACGACACAACATGATAGGACACAACACAACACGACATAACATGACACGACATGACATGACATGACAAAATAAGATAGGACTGACACAACACAACATGACACGACACGACACGACACGACACGGCACGACACGACATGACATGACACGACACGACACAACACGATACGACACGACACGACACAACACGACATGATTCAACATGAATTGACATGATACGACACGACACGACACGACTTGACATGACACGACACGACATCACACAACAAGACACTACACGACGCCACACGACATGACACGACACGAAACGACACGACATGACACGGCACGACGCGACACGACACGACACGACACGACACGACACGACATGACACGAGACGACACGACACGACACGAAACCACACAACACAACATGACACAACATGACTCGATACGACATGACACAACACGACACGCAACGAAACGACATGCCACGACACGACACGACACGACACAACACGACACGACACGACACGACACGACA